>JANHFT010002864.1:26481-40581 GCA_032467955.1 Pseudoxenodon macrops | reverse complement strand
CGGTTCTATGATGTCACCAGCTGCTTGCAACCTACTCTATAGAACTGGTGCGAACCGGTAGGATTTCACCCCTGCCTCTGCGTATGCGCAAAGTACATTAAAAAGAATTGTAAATTTACTGTGGTCAAATGCAATGGAAAGGATAAAACAAGAACTCCACCATTAAAGAATGAATGCCTTTATGCACAGTAGATGTGTCTCTGTTCTCTTCCATATGTAAAAAGTCCAAGGACAAGTTAAAACTTCAGCAAGTTCTCTTTTAAAAGTTGATAATGTAAGCAGACATCTGAATATAGGAGCATAAATGTGTTACCACATAAGCTGAATAGAAAAAAAAATATTCTCATTGTTGCTGCTAATGGCTTGGAATTTGCTTTCCTTACAGAGAGTCAACAAAGCAGAAGACTTTTTAAGTTTGCCATCAGATTGACACTGAATTGTGAGGAGGCATCATTTTCTCCTAAAACTCAAAATGTGAAAATACCTATCTGGTCTTCCTTTGTATTTGTCCTTGCTTTTTTCACTTTGAATGTGATTGTTTAGCATCTCCATAATTTACAGCTTCCCAGACTTCTGAATGAAATGAAACAGGAAACAATATGGGGAACAGGGCAAGAAGAAATAAGGGTATATAAGAAAAATAGATATAACGGTTAAACATGTTTTAAGTATGGTTAAAGTGTAAGGTGAGCATCCATATTTTTGTCTATTTAGCATGGAGTGTCTTGATTGAAGCCTCTATTACAATCAAGTCTGAAGTCATATTGTACCTTTTATTTATTTTATTTTATTTATTTATTTATTTCATCAAGCATATATAAGATAACAGATTCAGAAGTATAAACATGATTATGAAACATGAAATAAAAGGGAATATTAGGACAGGGACAATAGGCATGCTGATACCCTTATGCATGTCCCTTAAAGACCTCTTAGGAATGGGGTGAGATCAACAGTAGATAGTCTAAGGTTAAAATTTGGGGGGTTTGGGGAAGAAACTACAGAGTCAGGTAATGTATTCCAGGCATTGACCACTCTGTTGCTGAAGTTGTATCTCTTACAATCAAGCTTGGAGCGGTTTACGTTAACTTTGTATCTATTTTGTACTCGTGTGTTGTTGCGGTTGAAGCTGAAGTAGTCATAGACAGATAGGACATTGTAGCAGATACTTTCATGTGCTACACTTAGGTCAGATCGAAGGCGGCACAGTTCTAAATTTTCTAGGCCCAAAATTTCAAGTCTGGTGGCATAAGGTATTCCGTTGCGAACAGAGAAGTGGAGGACTCTTCTCGTGAAATATCTCTGGACATTCTCAATTGCATTAATGTCCAATATGTAGGGTGGGTTCCACACAGATGAGCTGTATTTGAGAATTGGTCTAACAAATGTCTTATATGCTCTGGTTAAAAGTACAATATTACCAGAGAAGAAACTATGCAAGATTAGGTTAACCACTCTTAATCCCTTTTTGTCAATGCTGTTGCAGTGGTTTCTGGAATTTAGATCATTACTTAATTTAACTAATTGAATTGCACATATAATAAATAAAACCACCCAGAGCAATATGTCCTGAGATATTGTCCAAGCTAAATTCTATTATCTGTCATTGGAAGATAGCATTTTTAGGTCTTACAAAGGTATTGAACATAGCACATAAAATTGAAATTAGTCATTGGGCAATTATCTTTAGGCAAAAACACTGACTGAAGATGGGACAACACACAGTGGAGTTTTAAAAGTTATGTTTCGGTTCAGTGAACAGGGATATCTTTGATATTCACTTTCTAGCATGCAATGGAAAATTATTGGGTTGGATGATTTAGAATGTAGGTTTTCAAAGTACAAAATAATGTCTTGATTTGTAGTTCTATCTTAAGAGACTTTTGTAGAATCAGCAGTGCAAAATATAAGAGGAAACCAAAGTGAAATATTTATTCTTCCAAAACTGCTATTACAACCAGTTAAACTCTGTGTGAAACTCCCAAATGGAGTATAAATAAAAATGCTGCCTATGTGAAAATTTGTACTAGATTCGTCCTCAATGTTATTCCTGAACATACAAGTCAGTATATTAATTTCTATTTCATTTTCTCATTTTCTGTTTTCCAATCTGTACTTCCATTTTTAACAAATATTTGAAATACATGTGTGTGTATATGAAAATGTATGTACACTCATATTTATTTCTGTCAATATACATATTTTTATAAATACTTTTACATTTTTTTCAATAAATCTTCTTAAAATGAAGCATTAACGTTGTGCACACTGTGCTCTAAGGTATGGATTCATTGACTTCTTTGTAAGGGTCTAGAACAACTTGCTGTGGCCAACTCACTCTAGCCAACTTGCCCCAGAACAACTCACTGCAGGACAAGAATTACACTAATATCAAAGAAATGGTGGAATAGAATCATTAAATAAAGGATGCAAAAAGAGGGACAATATGAATTGTGCATGACAAAAATTAAAATTATTTTAATTATTTTAAATAATTAAATTAAACTATTGAATTGGCCATGGTGAGTTTACCACAGAAAGTTGACTGTGGTGAGTTGGCCATGGCAGTTGGCTGCAACAAGTTGGCCACAGCAAGTTGTCCCATTCTGTCTTTGCAATTGCTTTTTGCCTTGTAAATGTACATTCAGACATGTAGTTGTATACATGTAGTTGTACATACATGTTGACTTTTAAGCAACTCAGTATGATTGTAATAAGCAAAAGGATTTTCCATTAAGAGTTGCGGAACCAAGCCTAATTAAACTTATTTTTAAAGCTTCGGTTAAGGTTGGTCATTTTATTTTCTTTGTTTATGCATTGGATGTATAGGTCATCTCAATAACTCTAGAAAGTTTACAGACTAGCAATAATTTTTTTTAAATTATAAACATCAATAGAATTATGGACTTTTACCAAAGAAAGTTTGAGGGGAAAAAACAATGATAATTCAAAAGACCAAAACGTTATATGGGAATATATCTCACACTCTCATCCAAACCCTGGAGATTGACACAGATTTTAAGGGTTCATATAAATGGGAATCCAGTTGGAAATGTTGCTCAAGACGACAGGGAATGTCAACTTCCAAGGTCCTATCAGGTGATATTTTAGATATAAAACTCAGCATGTACTGCTATACCGTACAATTATATATACCGTTGCTGTGTAATTGCACTTATTTTCCCTGCTAATAATTTTAATTTCAGATTGAATATATCTTTCATCTTTCGTTCTTTCAAGGTTTCACATAGCTAGAGCAGAAAGCAATTTGCAACATTGCAATTTGATTTCTTGGATATCTAGGATAGCTAATGCATCCAAGGTAAAATAAAATATTGTTTTAAATATGCAGTAGTTGAATTATACGCATCACAAAATGTTTCAATGTTTTACATGATTTTGAATATTTAATATTAATTTAAGATTAGCTCATCTCAGATTTAACAACTCATTATTTACCCATTCTGCCTATAACAATAACATGATTCCGAGATGCTGAAAAATGGTACAAATGGCACAAAAAGGGAACTTAATCAACATAATTAACGTTCTATTTGAAGGCTGCATTAAGAAGGCAAAAAAATAAAACCCTCCTTAATTTTTAGATTAAAACTGACATTGTTCATAAACAGATACCACAGGATATATGGTGTTGATAATCATCTTCACCTATTGTAACATTTCAGTTTGCAGCTGCTGATTTTTTCACTTGCTATTTTATTTCTGTCTCATTTTGTAGTTCTGTTCACACGCATACATGCAAAACAAGTATGCAGATATTTTCACCTCCTCTCAGAAATGGAAATCATTTTCTTTCTTTCTTTTTTTTTTTTGAACTTGAGACTTTTCTACTAATTGCATCCAAACAGAAAACTGCAACAGAATCAATTTTCCTTTTCGAAGTAGAATGATTTCAGCATCATATCTTCCTAACCATTGGCATTATGATTGCACATTTCTATTGGAAGCAATGTTTTCTAAAACCGTGGAATAAAATTTAATATCATGTTCAGCGATGAGCAGATAGAAAGAGAGAGAAAAATAGACAGTGGGAGGAGGAGGAGGAGGAGGAAGTGGAGAAGGAGAAAGAAGTGGAAGAGGAAGAGGAGGAATTAGAATGTAGAATTCATAAAATTATTTTAAAAGTCATTAGGTATCATTTTATAATTTCTCTCTTCTATAAATATTGTAACTTGGAAAAACATTCTGACAAAGAATGCAGAAGTATAATGAGCTTTTTTTCCTATTAGTTAAATAAATGTCAGCAAGAATCAGAAAACAGCTTCCTCCAAAATTAATCTGAAAGTTTTTCCATCTGATAGTCATACATGAATATATTTTTTTTAAATATTTTTTTTATAATATTTATTAGTAGTAGTAATAATTCAATATGAGCAACTGGGCATATAATTATATGCTAACAGTTTCCATGAAATAATGCAGGAACAGTTCTGTGTAACCTTTAGCTAAAGGGAATTCCAAATGCCTTTTCATCAGTACTCTTCATTCAGTCTGGTATATTTAAAGCATCTCCTGAAATGAAGCTATACATGACATATGTTCATTGTCTACAAAGTTTCCTACAGTGTGTTTCTCAATTCATCTCCCTTGTTCCAAACGTTATAAAGAGCAAGTGGTTTTTTAAAGATAAACTACTGGTTTTTTTTAAAGATAAACACCTCTAAAATTATCTTTTTTGCAGTGAGACCTTTATTTGTCATGAAATTATCTTTGTTGTGTTAGAGCTGCACTAATAATCAGACGCCCAAGTGGAGGTGGAAAGAAATTGGTATTTGACAAAAAATAAACTTTGTTGTTAGTATATTTATAGATAACCATATAAGGAATGCTTATAATATTAGACCTGTGATAGCTAGGAACATGAATGAGCATGAATATATGTATACGTTTGGTATGAAATGATGTGATATTATGGACTGAAAACGTGAATGATTTGCAACAAAGTGTAGATCACTATTAATATGCATCTGAAAATTTGAAAACCAACTTATGATAGTCCCAAATATTTGTATTTGGCAAGTAAATAAAATAAATAATTTCAAATGGTTAAAAAAAAAAGACTGACTTGAAAATCTTAATAGAACGTTTTCTAAAGATAAGGAGATGGCTAAAGAAAGGTTAAGCCATGGAAAGGCTGGTAGGAGATTAGATATATGTGGTCCCTTGTGAGGAATGAACATTCCTAGGAATAAGCAAAACTAGCACTGAACATAAAACATAGAATAATAGACTTGGAAGTAACCTTGGAGCAGAGGTGGGTTCCTACTGGTTCTAACCGGTTCTTTAGAACCGTTAGTAACTCAGTGATGAAGTCACAGAACCGGTTCCTTCGGTGTCTCTGTGGGTGCTGCCATTTTGGATTTTGCTTCTGCGCATGCGCAGTTGCTATATTTTTATTGCTGCGTGTGCGTGGGAGGCGTGACTCTGAGCGAGCCTGCAGCAAAATGATCCACAACCCACCCCTGCCTTGGAGGTCTTCTAATCCAACCCTATATCATTTCAGACAAATGGTTGTCCAATCTCTTTTTTAAAGCCTCTAGTGATGGAGCACCCACAGCTTCTGAAGTTAGGCAAGCTATTCCATTGATTGATTGCTCTCATTGTTAAGAAATTTCTCTTTACCTTTAAGTTGCTTCTCTCCTAGTTACCATCAATTGTTTTTTATCTTGCCTTTTGGTGCTTTGGGAAATAGCTTGACCACCATGTCTTTGAGGGAGTCCCTCAAATATTGGAACACTGCTATCATGTCTCCCCTAGTTTTTCTTTTCATTAGATTAGACATACCGTACCCAACTCCTGTAACCATTCTCCGATCAGCCTCCTAATCATTCTTGTTGCTCTTCTCTGCACTCTTTCTAGAGTCTCAACATCTTTTTTACATTGGGGTGATCAGAACTGAATGCAGTATTCCAAGTGTGGTCTTACTAAGGCTTTCTAAAGTGGTACTAGAACTTCATGTGATCTTGATTCTGTCCCTCTATTAATGCAGCTTAAAATTGCATTGAGTTTTTTGGCTGATGCCCCATATTGTTGGGTCATATTTAATTGATTGTCCACTAGGATCCCTCTCACAGTTACTGACATTAAGTCAGGTTTCACCTAGTCTGTACCTGTACAGTTGGTTTTCCTTGCCTAATTGTAAAACCCTAAATTTATTTCACTATGTTAGATAAGGCCCAATGTTCAAGTCTGACAATATATTTTTGGATCTTGAGCTTATTTTCTGGGGTGTTGGCTATTCTTGCCAGCTTAGTGTCATCTGCAAATCTGATGAGTTTGCCTTCTGTTCCCTCATCTAGATCACTTATGAAGACATTGAAGAGTACTGGGCCTAAAATGGAACCTTCCTTCCTTCCTTCCATGTAGATACATTTCTGTTGAGGGTTACCCATTGAGTACGATTTATCATCCAGTTACAAATCCATCTGGTGGTGCTGCTGTCTATCCCACATTTTTCTAGCTTACCAAGAAGTAGCTTGTGGTCTACTTTATCAAATGATTTACTGAAATCTAAGTATACTATGTCTGCAGCACTTCACTGAATCACTAATTTAGACACTTTGTTGAAGAATTTAATTTGTTTGGCATGATCTGTTTTTGACAAACTGATGTTGGCTTCCAGTTATAATATTGTTTTCTTGCAGATGTTCGCAAATTTGTTGCTTGGTTATCTGGTCCCAGATCTTTCCTGGTATTTATGTCAGGCTGATTGCTCTGTAATTTCTTGAATCTGTTTTTTTCTTCTCCTTTTTTGAAGATGGGAACAATATCAGCTCTTTTCCAGTTCTCAGGTAGTTTCCAGGTGCTCCAAGAACTTTGAAAGATAAGTTTCAATGATTCTGAAATCACATCTGCCAGTTCTTTCAGAACTCTATGATATCATCTATCAAGAGCTGATTTGAATTGGTCTAGAGCTGACAGGTGTTCTCTTGCCTTATTTTTGCATATTTTAATTTGCATTTCTAACCTGTCATTTATGGTTCTGGTTTTGGCAAACTGAGTAGCATTTTCTATTTGCATGAGGACAGATGCAAACTGTGAATTAAGTAATTCTGCTCTCCCTCTACTACTTGTTACTTCTTTGCCATCTTCTCCCATTAGTAGACCTATTGTTTCTTTGAGTTTTTCTTGTTTTTTATGTGTTGAAATAAACTTTCTAAATTGTTTTTACATTTGTTTCAAGTCTTGCTTCATTCAAAGCATTTGCAGGTTTGGGCTATTTGTTGGTATTGTGCCTTAGTTATGCGTCCCTCTTTCCATTTTTTGTAATTATCCTTTTTCTCTCTCAGTTGTCTGAGATTCATGCTGTTTTTTTCTTGCTTTTCTTGTTTATTTGTTTTTCTTTTTAGTAGTATTAAACTGGACTAGGCTTTTATAATGGTATTTTTCAGGCTTTCCCAAGCTTCTTGAGTTGATTTTCCCTTTAAGGTTTTGATCCATGGCAATCTTCCCAAGCTCCCTCTGAGTTTGGTAAACCAGCTCTTTTAAAGTCTAAGATACTGGTTTGATTATGTTCTGTTGCTTGTCTCTGTTTGATATTGAATTCTGATATAACATGGTCACTCTTCCATAAAGTTCCTGTGACTTCAATCCCTTCTATCACTTTTTCTCTGTTGGTAAGAATAAGATTCAGTATAGCTGTTCCACTAGTTGCCTCATCTACCTTTTAGGTGATGAAATTATGAGCTAGGTTGGTCAGGAATCTATTTGATCACACATTTGTTGCAGAGTTTGTCTCCCAGTTGATGTCAGGGTAGTTAAAGTCCCCCATTACTATTGTGCTGTGTTTCCTACATATGTTGGTTAACTGATTAGCAAAAATTTCATTCATTAAATTAGCAAAAAAAGAGATGCTTCTTCTTCTTGTTTATGGAAGACAGAATTGGCTATGTTTTTTTTAAAAAAACAATATGTTTTCTGCAGTGAGAATGGGTTATTTATAAAGTGTATGTGAAGAAAAAAGACGAAGTAGGATGAAAAAATATAGGGATATTGAATACTGGATACAAAAGTGAGTGGGTGTTATGAAATCAGTATGTTGGGTTGACTTTAGTTTATAGAAAGAACTAATAGTAAAGATATTCCACAACAAATCTAAATGGTAAAAATAAAAGGAATGAGAGAGAAAGATGAGTGGAGATGTTCCATTCCTCAGAAAGAGAGGCAGGAGAATATGAAACAAGAAAAGGCAACGCATGAATTAAAGCTGAAATGTCTTTTAAAACAAGCAGTTTTATATTCTTCAATACCAGCATCAACTAAATTTTAGAACTTCTCTATTTTTCTCTAATTATCAATGAAGTCTTATTACTCATGTGGCTTCAGCTGGCACAGAATGCAGAAGTGTGAGCAATTATGTGTGTGTTTCTAGAAGAATATGTCTTATACCGTACATCTACTCTGTGAGTTGCACTGCTTACAAATCTGTTTCTGGAACCAATTCATGGTGCCAGTTTTAACCTTGAAAGCCCTGCATGGCATGGGACTGGTTATTTTAAGGACTTCCTCTACCTGATTACATCTTCCCACCCCATCAGATCCAGCAAAGCGGACATATTGGCAATTCCATTTGCTCCATTTTATAGAACATTTTTTCCCTTGAAATGAGGCTGGTTCTTCTTAACTTTATGGAAGTCACTTAAGGTTATGTCATCAGATTTGGAGACTAAAAGGAACTGGCAAAATATTGAGATGGCTCCAGTATAATTAACAGCTGGTCTTCATCCAATCTCTTTTCAATTTTGTGCCTTTTATAATTTTAACATTTTATTTGCTGTATGATGCCAAGAATAATTTGATTATGTGATGGGCAGACATATAAATATGATGAATAAATAAACGTAACTAGAATTTTTGAGGGGATGTCAAAGAGAAGAATAGATCCCAGAATACAAAACAGTGAATAATTTATTTTATTTACAGGAAACAGATTCTACGTGAATGTTAAGGAAAAACTTCCTAATGTTAAGAGAAGCAGAAAGGTGGAACAATTAATCAAAGAGGTGATGACTACCTCTTATTAGATTTATTCAAATTTAGAACAGGATATTGAATTTGATGGTTCACATTACCACTAACTATGATCCTTTGATTTTATGTTGTTTCCACAAAAATAAGGTGAAATATAAAGAGTCATAAATTCTACATACTTAAAAAAATTTCCCACAGTTCTTTTGAAAAAATTAATATTAGATAATTATATCAAACATTGCCTTTATATTGTTACAGGAGCTCTGAGACACAAATGGGTTTCTAGTTGAACTACGGATAGAATCAACACTGTTTAATTACTGATTTCTGCTACTACCTTTGTTAAGGTCTGATGGCCAGAAATACTCCTTAAAAACTTGGCAGGAAGGAGCCACCATCCAAATACTAAACTCTAATTGTCTGCACTGTCTTGTCCTGAAGCCAAATAAATTAGAATATATAATGGAGTCAAAGAGACAGTTCAGATAATGCTCATCAGGAAGTAGTATCCTTAAATCAAGGAAGCACATATGAAAAAGAAAGGAAAAACTAACAGGAAATAGCTATAGCAATAGTACTTAGACTTATATACTGCTTCAATCTAAGGAATCAACATATTGCCCCCAACAATCTGGGTCCTCATTTTACTTAACCTGGAAGGATGGAAGGATGAGTCAACCTTAAGTCGGTGACAATCAAACTGCTGGCAGTCGGCAGAATTAGCATTTTAACCAATGTGCCACCACAGCTCATGTAAATATTGTAAATATTGCCATTATTGTTTTATGTCTTTTAGAGTTCTGTAAAAGAATGTCATGGCAACATATCCTGAAATTGTATTGAAATATGACTAACTAAACATTGTTGTGAGATAATCGGCAGAAAGATAAAAGTTATATGTATACTTTGAGTTTTGTTTTTTAAAACATAAAATATGTGACTTAGAAAATAAATAAAATATTTAAATTATTATCTACTAGCTATGTCCTTGAAAAATTCCAAAATACATTTTAGAATTATTATCATTTTCTTCTGTTGAGTTTACTTATAGGGAGGTAGAACAAAAATGATCCTAAGGTGATATTATGGATAGTCATGATACTGCCATTATTTCAAGTGAATTTACACCAAGTCTTAATGTTTCAGCAAACTGATTTTTTTTTTAAAGACTAAAACTCATTAAATATTGCTCATAAGAGGGTGAAAGAAACAAGATGAAAACAGCCTGAATGACCTTTTTATGAAATACAGTGCATTCAGCACTAATAGAGCTAAGGATAGGTCATGAGGGAAATACCTCCTAAGTTCCTTCCATCTTCACCATATGGATGTACTAAAAGCTTTATAAATAATTTAGCAAACTGATGGACATGTTTTTAAACACTATTAAACCCACTGTTAAAGAAGTGGCACATTGGCAGGAAGTGTGGGAGTGAAAATGGAAAGCACATGGCTTCTATCTTGTGGTTATTGTAGAAATCAGAAGGGATGGTGTAAATGCAACTCTAAATTATGGCAGGTTAGCCAGACTTCAATTTAGCTTTCCATCCAAGAAACACTTAAAGCAAAGCTATACATTAGGGCCGCTCAATTCAATTCAAAAGCAGAAGTTGACTTCACTATGAGAAGACATGAAAATAGACTCCTTAAATCAGCCATATCTTTTCCCTCCCACACACGTTATTCTGTTCAGGTACTATGTGATCACAGCAGAAAAAAATATTTGGCTTAAGGAGCTCAAGAGATATACGTGACTGCGCCTTCATATGTTATGTCCTCTGAGGCACTGCACACTCAAACTACATATAGTCAAAAACGTAGAACATAGAAATGTTATAAAAGCCCTGTATCTGTCTTCTTGCTAACACAGGTGGGACCAGGAAAATGTATTAATGAATATCCCCACCCACTTGAAAAGAAACACATGTGTGATCTATTATTTTGTTCAAAGCCCTCCACAATTACATGCAGTAGCCTAACACCTAGATTTGTGCTGAAAAACTGTTTTCCATTGCCCAAGAATTCCTAAGCACTTGAAGTTGCGTTCTTACAGAACTTAAAAAACGTGCTTTGGAGATCAATACATGTATGGATAATGAGACTCCTTTTTTCATATCTCCTGGATGTGCACTACAGAGGAAGGCTGTTTATAATGTTAAAAAGACAGCAGAGAGTGATTCTTTTTCCATTTGAATCATTAATGCTAAGTGCTTGAATCACCAAAATATTATTCAGTTGTAAAAGAAATAGGAGAGTGTTGATACAATTGCATACCTAAAGGAAAAGCTGGTTATAAATTTAAATATATAAAAAGGACAGGCAGTTACATATACTGCTTCCTTTAAAATGCACTTGTATGTCTTCATATTCAAAATCGCTTCTTGCTAAGGAATAGTATGGTAGTTACGGTATTTATAGGTTTCCTTGAATCATCCTTTTGTAATCATGCTGAGTCAAATCTGTATCAATTGATACATTACTTAGTTATGCTCATGAATATAATGCTACCAAGGATAATTCAAGCAAAATCAATGCGATAGACAAAGATAAGTCCATGAAATCCATACTGTCCACAGGTTGCAGACCCCTGATATAAATAATAGTGAGATTTTCTTTTCCTAATCATCAACATAATATCTTTAAGTTATTTGTAAACTGGGAAAGATGGCTGCTGTGGACAGATTGGGTCTGAGACAAACAGAATTATTCTTCCTCATACATGTTGAATGCGTGGAGAAATACAGCTGTGTTCCTTTATTTTCATAGTACACTGAGGTAAAATGTTGTATCAGAGAATTCCTTACGCTTCCTATACTTGAGAAGAAGAAATGGTTCCCACAATAACTTTCCTTCTAGATAAATGTAAAGGTTCTCCTCGCACATATGCTAGTCATTCCCAACTCTAGGGGGCAGTGCTCATCTCTGTTTCAAAGCCGAAGAGCCAGCACTGTCCGAAGATGTCTCCATGGTCATGTGGCCGGCATGACTAAATGCTGAAAGCACACGCAATGCTGTTACCTTTCCACTGAAGTGATCCCTATTTTTCTACTTGCATTTTTTACGTGTTTTCGAACTGCTAGGTTGGCAGAAGCTGGGAGAAGTAACGGGAGGTCACTCCGTTACACAGCACTAGGGAATCGAAATACCGAACTGCCGACCTTTCTGATCCACAAGCTCAGCGTCTTAGCCACTGAGCCACTGAGCCACTGCATCCCTTCCTCCTTCTATATAGGACTTTCCAAAGAATGCCTTCACTGCTACAATTTTTTTTAATTGCAATTTTCCTGTAATTGCAATAGCGGCATTAATTTCCATTTCCATTAGAAAGGCATTTTTTGTTTAAATAGAAGTGAATAAAATAAAGCAGTCTTATAATTAGATCCTGCTCTGTTTAAGGGCATTTTGTTTGTTTTTGATAAATATCCTAATTTTGATTAATCATACAATAAATCCTTAGATTAGATAAGGGACATCTCTTAATAAAGTAGTGACTTTGCCTTTATGAAAGTTATTTTCCATTATACTCTTCAGATTTGAATCTGTCGCTTTATGGATAATCATAATCATTCAAAACGGAATAAAATAACATTGTAGAAAAGATAGAAGAAAACATATTTTCTTCAAGCAAAAGTTTGTGTATCATACAAGGAAGTCTGGAAGACTCCTTATCAGTTACTATGAGTTTTAAAAGAGGAAATTAACTTTGAGAAAATCAAACAGACCTTCACTTTAAGGCCAAACTGAACTTTAAAAATAGATGTGAGCAAAGGGAAATATTTCTGAAGACAAATTATACTTTTCAGAAGTGTAAACAAATTCTGTGAGTTTCTATTACTCACAGGTATCATAACCATCAAAAATGTGGAAAGTGAATGCATCAGAATTACATTACAGCTACTGTATGGATTGACTGTAACATTCAATTATGGGAGCAGTTTAAAAATTCAGACTAAGAAATTTAGAAAATACAAGTGATTTTCAGGGACGGAGGTGAGGGTAAAAGAAGATTTCTTGGGGATCCAAGCCATATGTGCCAACATACAAAGATGGCCTATTAATTGCTATTCTCTTTTGTTATTTAAATTTTAACAGAATACATCTATTAAAATATGCACAATACATCCTTGAACAGCAATTAAAGTAGTTTGCTAGTACAGCCCTTTAAAACCAGGCAATATATCCAGATCTGAAATATACCTAATGCCACCCAGTGAAAGCCTCCTGCTATTACAAGTCACTAACATTTCTGGTGTTTGTTTTCAGATCAGTATCTTCATGACCCACTTGTCTAACTACGGGAATGACCGACTAGGGTTATACACATTTGTCAATCTGGCCAGTTTTGTTCAAAGCTGGACCAACCTGAAGCTGCAGACACTACGTCCAATTCACTTGGCTCACAAATATTTTGAGCTCTTTCCAGACCAGAAGGACCCACTCTGGCAGGTAACATCTATTTGATTGAACAGCACGATGCCAATATTTATTTTCAATATTGTTGCAGTGAAGACTGCTTGGCCAAAAAAGAAATAGAAAAGGAACAATGAACAACAAAGACATTTTAAATCTGTCTTGCTTAGCTTGATAGATCCATTTCATTTCCTTTTCAAAATCAGCGTGTTTTTTCTAAGAGCACATTGCTTGGCAGAGAAGGAACTGGTGGTTTCATTACCTTCATTAACACCTACCTGGAGTCAGGCTCTGAAGTATCTACTCTCAGCTTGGTTGATATTAATGAGAGAAAAAAGAAGTCAAGATGAGAAAGGAAAACAGCTTTTATTTTCCTGCTGTATTGCGTTACTGCAACTTGTTTTGATGAATTGGCTGTGTGAGGTGAATTAACAATGAGATAAAGTAGACAATTATGTAATAGAATAATTGGGCTTTAAGCACTGCATGCGAGGAAGGTTCCTGACACCTTTTCCTATTTTATAAAGAATAAGAAACAGTCTAGAAGTCATTTGATAGCAAAGGAGGAACTTCACCCCTTTGTATCCAAAGGAAGTAGATTGTAATGGAGGATGCACGTATGGAAACAAATAGAATAGAATAGAATTCTTTATTGGCCAAGTGTGATTGGACACACAAGGAATTTGTCTTTGGTGCATG
>JANHFT010002864.1:5776-19549 GCA_032467955.1 Pseudoxenodon macrops | reverse complement strand
TGAGGGTAGGAGTTGAAACAATTTATGTCCAGGATGCGAGGGGTCAGTAAATATTTTCATGGCCCTCTTTTTGACTCCTGCAGTGTACAGTGTGATTGCTTTTTTGTAACATCTTCACATTTTTCTTACTTCAAGTGGCCATAGAAATGGTCACTGAAAGGAGAAACAATATACATCTGTTGTTATCTGCATCAAGAAAAACCTGCTTTCTTCTTGAACAGCTAATATTCCAACGTATATAATTGTGACCAAAGAATCTTATAGATCCTAAGGAACTCCTTGACATACAACAGTTTGTTTAGTGGCTGTTCAAAGTTACAGTGGCACTTTAAGAAAGTGAGTTATGTTTTCATACTTAGGACTGTGGCAGCATCCCCATGGTCATGTGATCAAAATTTAGACGCTTGGCAACGGACTCATATTTATGACAGTTTCAGTGTCCTGGGGTCTTGTGATCAGCTTTTGTGACCTTCTGACAAGCAAAGTCAATGGGGAAGTCAGTTTCACTTCACAACTGTGTGATTCAGTCAAGAACTGTAGCAGGAAAGGTGGCAAAATGGGGCAAAACTCACTGAATAAGTATCTCCCTGAGTAACAAAAATGTTGGGCTCTATTGTGGTCGTATGTTGAGGACTTCCTGCTTCATAATGTGTTAGCCCAATGCCTAGTGCAGTGATGTCTAACCTTTTTGTCGTCATCGTGCTAGTACCCATAATGCAATGTGCGCCCCCCTGCACATGCGTGGATGACACTCCCCGCTCCCCCTGCCCCCCACATATGCGCGCGCACACACACACACACACACCTCATTTTGGACCCAGTAGGCCATCCTGCAGCCTCCTGGGACCAAAAATGGGCTGTGGGGGGCACACCGCTCCTCCCGTGCCCCACTTTGGACCTAGTAGGCCTCCATGCAGCCTCCTGGGGCTGCTTGGAGGGGTGCATTGCACGCACACACACCCTGTCCCCCCCACACATGCGTTTGTGAACCAATACGTATGAACGTGTGACCTCATGTGCACACATCTTCCGCATGCACCCCACCTCCCCACACATCCCGAAAATCAGCTGGCCAGCAGGAGGTGCGCGTACATATATGTGGTGGAACTGAACTGGGCAATGGCTCGCATGCCCGCAGAGAGGGCTCTGCGTGCCACCTGTGGGACGCGTGCCATAGGTTTGGCATCACAGGCCTAGTGAAATATATAAATGGGCCTAAATTATATTGAATTCCATTTACATTTTTTAAAAAATCTACCAAAGAAATAATTATTGCCAATTAAACATTTTCTTCCAAATATATTTCTTGGAAACAAATATATTGTTTCCAAGCAATATAATTCTACAGCTTCATTTCTTTTCTGGTGCACAGCAAGCAATACTATTTCTCCTCTTGGGAAATTACTGAAAACCGGCAAAAGGCCTTTGCTAGGCACAAGGAAGACTGGGAAATCCAAACTAGAAGTGAACTCCTCTCAGCGTATCCATTCAATCAATGATTTATTTAGTTTTAATTGATACCACTACTGAAGATTATTTGGGCGGTGAGGATTAATGCAGTAATAGACTGAGCTAGAAAAGTAATTTCTCTTTTGTCTGAAATGTGCTGTCGTGAGTGTCTATATAGGAATATTGCTATTATTGGAAATAGCCCAAGGCAAAAAAAAAAAAGTGGGAGCAGGCTCATTATTGCTATACTCCAACCAATAATTCATTGGCCTTCCAAGGCATCTGCCAAATTTAATTAAATTTCTCAGTATTTTTTTACAGATGCCTTTTCACTCTTCTAAGTATGTCACAGGTCCCAAAACAATATATTCAATAGCAAGAACTGTCTCTGGTTTATTCCCTAATGTGCATTCTGAAATCCACTGAAATGTATCCATCCTCAACTTTGAAAAGTAAATTAACCTACCAAGGCGATTTTCTGCAATAAATAGCTTGTTGTGGGACGTTGTTCTCTTCTCTATTCCCACCTTCACCTATGCAATATTTTAGGTTCGATCCTCAGAAAGGATTTTGGTGCCAGTTGCTAGATGGAGGAAAAATAAAATGTCTGGGGAAAAGCAAAGGCCGAAAATACCCTCCCATGGATCAAGAGGTATTATTTTAATTGAAACGTTATTGTTATTTGCTGTAATACTTTGTATGACCTGAAAAAGGGGGAAATTGTTACTTTGGCTGAGGTGTGCATGCATCAAAATCATTGAAAAGAGGTGTTTCTGATTGAGAAGGAGCGTAAATGCAGAATCTGAAAATGATACTGAAAAAGATTTATTCAGGTTAAAGAGGTGCACCATTCAGGCAGTCATGCATTTGGAAGCATCCTTTGGAAATAATTTTCAAAAGATGTCCAACCCTAACAATAACCATATCATCACTGGAAGCAGCGCCAACTCCACATTACTTCTATCCATACTTTTCCTTCAGATGTAATCTGTACAGTCATCACAAAGAATATCCATTGCTCATTCTTGCTCTTTTCATTGCTCAACTGAGCAAATAAAGGACAGAGAAGGCCATGAGGCCCAATGGATTTGAAGGCTGGGAATTGTTTTTCCCACCAGCTTCTCGTGGAAGTGCAGGATACCCAACTTTTAATGTTGCTCCTGATTAGTGTTACTTTTATTGTGAATCTGTGACACCAATTGTTCTTTTCATACTTAATTTGCCATAAATATAAACCCAAAATAATTTGTTCTGACCCAGCTGCACAAACACGACAAACCCTCTGTAGTTGAAGCAACGATTCCTTTATTAGAAGTGCAAACATTTTTCTTTCACCACAGGCTAACAAGTCTGTCCGGCAGGTAGATAAATAGTTATCTGCCACATCTATTCGTCTCCGCCCCCTGCCTTTTATCCCCAGAGCTAGGGTGGGGCTTCACTAGCAGTGATGGTTCTTCCTTGCCAAGGGTCGGTCCACAGATTTCCACTGCTCTCCTCTCCTCTGCCTTCTGCACATACACATGTCAGGCACTGGATCCAGCTGTTCCTCCTCTTCCTCATCAGCCACCTCCAGACCTGGGGGTGTTGTTAACTCTACATCTGAGGGCTGATGGATGGCCCAGGCTCAGTCTCTGTCTCTCCCTCTCTGCCAGCTCCATTTCCTCTTCCCCGTCAGAGCGCTCAGGTTGCCTTGATGCTGACCCTGACTCCCAGCCTCCTCCTCATCTGATTTGGCTGCTGGAGGGGCTGGCAGCCGACAGGCCACAATGTAATTATTTGAACAGATGTTAGTTCCCGGATTAGTCTCCTTTTTCAATAAATTGTATGGATTCAGATGCTGATATATACATGACCTATCTATAAGGCCACCAGTAGATAAGTCAACCCTTGAATTTTTAATGCAAATAGTATGAAAAGTGCAACTCCATGGATACATTTACCTGCATTTTTCATGGTATTTGCATTAAAAATTAAAGAATTGGCTTATCCATGGATGGGCTTACAATGGAACCTCTGTTCACAACCACAATCCGGTCCTGGATCCTGGTCGGCACCCGATTTGGTCGTGAACAGAAGCATGACTTACTGCGCATGCACAGACACAAAAATAACCCCAAAAAATGGCGCTGAAGGGGAAATTGCTGCAGCAGGGAAAATTGCCGCGGCTGGGTTTGATCGGGAACTGAACATATGGTCATGAACAGAGGTACATTTTCACCATATTTTTGTTCGCGGACTGGGGCGTTTGAGAACCGAGGTTCCACTGTATATGTGAGTATATATGGAAAATATTGGTACTTTTAAAAAGTCATGGATAAGCCCACCTGCAAATAAGCCAAGTCAAATTTTTGGGTGCATTGTGACACCTGAAATTCTTGGCTTGTCCAAGAGTATATGTGGTAATCAATCAGTGCATACCATTGTACAGGAGTTAGGAAGTGACCTAGATTTTGACACCAATAGCCAAATTTACTTCCCTTTTTTTCCTGCATTTTTCTTGGCATGGGAAGGTTTCTTCCCATTTGCTCAACATCCTGGAGATTATAGAGATATGCCATTATTTAATACCCCCCCCCAAAAAAAAAGATTAGATATTCCCATCTTCTGAAGCACATGATTTGTTAGCTTTATATCCTGCTTTTTCTCCTAAAAATTATAAACAATACATAGAGAGTTCAGAATTATTTGTGTTGCAATAAGAACCTAGAATTAGATTGGGCTTATCATGAATATCCATGTCTGAGTATGAATTTAAACCTGAGTCTCCCCACTTTTAATCCAATACTTCAAACATTACAATCACACTTATTCTTATACGCAGTTGATCTACAAGATCGGACAATTAATCTGCGATCAATTTACAGTTAGTTAATTCAAAAATGTATGAATAGTTAAATACATGCATTTCTCAATCTTTGCAAACTTTCTGCATAACTTGGAGTTATATTTTATGTCACGGGATGTTTTACAGAAATGAAACCTGAAACTAAAACGTTGTTAACTATCTGAAAGTTTATTTTTTTTCTCAGTCTAGGACATTCCTTTCAAATTACTACAGAGATCACAACGTGGAACTGTCCAAATTGTTGCACAGACTGGGACAACCTTTGCCGTCCTGGCTAAGACAAGAGCTCCAGAAACTGAGATAGCACAGAACAGAAGTGAAACCACTTTGTTCTGCCCTTCACTTCCTGGCTCACTCTCAGCTGCCAATGGAAGATAACGTGATATCAAGGATTTTTTTTTTAAAGGCTGCACCAAAAACAAGCAAATAAAACAATCAGAGCTTTGAAGTATTATCCTTTATCCATTATGGGGTTCACATATATTCTGCATACCCTGAAACTGTACATATATGACTATATGATCCAGAGTTATCACCATATATGACAAATTACAGTCTGTCAGGACAAAGAATGGATGCAGCTCACCATGGATTGCAAGGTTTGTTAAAAAAAAAAATTTTTTTTTTGTAACTTCACTTTTAATCAGTAGTTTATTCTCCAAAGGTATAGCTTTTATAAGTAGACTTGCTTTTTGCTTGCTTGCTTTTTCCTCCTTAACAATACTAAAAATATTTCAAAGTGAAATATTCTAATCTTTGGCCAGGAATTTCCCAGCTGTTCAGGTAGCTGTTTACCTGAACACCTGTAAAGGATACAGTAAAACCATGCTATATTTAGTGCGCTGATTAAAACATATCTTTCAGTTGAATGCAATTACATAGAGAAAAAGAGTTGTTCAAACATGTTTTATAAGAAGTTACCATTGATGAATGAAACATTGTAGATCAGGGATGTCAAACTCGCGGCCCAGGGGCCAGATGCGTCACGCACTGGCCACCCCCATCCCCGGTTTAGCGAAGGAAGAAAAAAGCACAATACATCATATGACAATGCTGTGATGACGCGGGTTTGACGCCCCTGCTTTAGATGAATTCATATGCAGGATACAAGCAGTCATCAAGCACCCCATCCAGAAGTAAATGTCCTCAAAACAGAACTAATAAAACCCATCATAGAACGGAGCAAGATAGCTTCAGCTCCACTAAATTAACCATATCACCTGTTAAACAATGTTCCACAACTCTCAAATAAATAGTTTATCTAAATGCATTCCCACATGTATGCACCCTACAATCAACATTTCCACTTGCTGCAAATGTCCATAATAATATTTTAAAAGTATATTTCTTACAGTGGATTCCATAAACCCCACACAGTTGTTCTGCAGACAAGGAATGCTGATCCTCAAGACTCAAAACAGTGTTAACCCTGCTGAAGACTAGATCAGGAGAAGAAAATCTATGGAGAAGTGCTGCTCACTATTCATGTTGCTTCTGAGATGTCCAAGGGATACTCACAACATTTGTGAATTTGGCCTGTTCACTTAGTCTTGAAAACAGCACTGTTTCATTCCCTCTCTTTAGTTATACTTCAATAATATTTTTTTAAGCCTAAAGAATGCATAGTGGACAGTTAAAAAAAGGAAAAGCCATTGATCTCCTCACCTCCTAACTTGTATACAATGGTCTAATAAAGCTCCAGGCTCCATGGTATCCAGAGTAGAAGTGGTATTCGGCAGGTTCTGACCAGTTCTGGAGAGGCAGTAGCGGAAATTTTGAGTAGTTCGGAAAACTGGTAATACCACCTCTGACTGGTCCCGCCCCCCTTTTATTCTCTGTCTCCTGAGTCCCAGCTAATCGGAAGGAAATGGGAATTTTGCAGTAACTTTCCCTTGGAGTGGGGTAGGAATAGAGATTTTACAGTATCCTTTCCCTGCTACGCCCACCAAGTCATGCCTTCCAAGCCACGCCATGCCTACTAAGCCATGCCCACAGAACTGATAGTAAAAATTTTTGAATATCACCACTAATCCACAGGTCAAGTCAATATATCAGTTGCAACAATTGAAGCCTTGTGCCTTTTTTACATGCATAACATTAAAACCAGGGGGGGGAACTATATATTTGCAATCATGATCTTGCCTTTTTTTTTAAATCTTTCAGATGTTTCATTAGAATCCAGGGTGGATCCCATCTAGCCTTGTCCCCACCCCATTCACCCCAAAAGGAAGGCTTCAAGACTTCCTTTGTTAGATTGCATTTTTTTCCTCTAGCTTTGATGTATATAAAGTTTCAATCTGGATAGTTAGCAAAGTCAGCCGTCCTCTTGGTGATGGCATTGCAAGGAAGAGCAGGAGTTGGACTAGAAGGCCTACAAGATCCCTTCCAACTCTATTCTGATTGATTGAGCTGAGAAATTGTTCTCTCAATTTCCATTCAAGAACAGTAGTTTCATTTTAAGAACCCTTAAAATGAAAAACAAGATTCTGATTCGGAACGTGGCCCAAAGTATATCATATTCAATTATTTTTTAAATGCTGGGGGAAACAATCTTTGATGTGAATCTAGATGTTGCATTTTGGACAAGCTGAAATTTCTGAACTCTTCTCAGTGGTAGCTTAATGTATATTGATTATCACAATAATTAAAACATATTTGTTCAGAATTTATCAGATGCTTCCTTGTGTTAAAATAAGCATTTAAACTACTAAGAAAATGTTTACTTCTGCTCAGCTGAGATTTGTTCTGCAAACTACTTCCATATAAAATAATAAGTTTATTGTATACCTTATTTTTTCTAAGCTGCTGCAGAATCTAGCAGCAAATATTATCTCCAAAGCAGTTTTGTTATGAGGAACCTTTCCACTGCAACTATACATTTTGTACAGAGGAATTGCTGAATTCTTTGTATACAGGTCGTCCTCAACTTACGACTGCAATTGAGCCCAAAATATTGCCTCCAACAATCTGGCTCCTCATTTTACTGACCTCGGAAGGATGGATAAGACATTTGTTAAGTTAGTTTCACCCCACTTTTGCAACCTTTCTTGCCATAGTTAAGTGAATCACTGCAGTTAATAAGTTGGTAGGTGAATCTGGTTTCCCCATTGATTTTGCTTGTCAAAAGTTTGCAAAAGATGATCACATAACCCTGGGACGCTGCAACAGTTATAAGTATGAACTAGTTGCCAAGCATATGAGCTGCAGTGGCGCAGTGGTTAGAATGCAGTACTGCAGGCTACTTCTGCTGATCACTGGCTCCCTGCGTTTTGGCAGATCGAATCTCACCAGGCTCAAGGTTGACTCAGCCATCCATCCATCCTTCTGAGAGCAGTAAAATGAGGAACCAGATTGTTGGAAGCAATATGCTGACTCTGTAAACCACTTAGAGAGGGCTGTAAAAGCACTATGGAGCGGTATATAAGTCTAAGTGCTATTGCTATCTGAATTTTGATCCCATCATCATAGGCATGCTACAAAGGTCTTAAGTATGAAAAATGGTCATAGGTCAATGTTGTCACTTTG
This sequence comes from Pseudoxenodon macrops, assembly GCA_032467955.1. Taxonomy (NCBI): domain Eukaryota; kingdom Metazoa; phylum Chordata; class Lepidosauria; order Squamata; family Pseudoxenodontidae; genus Pseudoxenodon; species Pseudoxenodon macrops. The sequence goes on along the minus strand of JANHFT010002864.1, from coordinate 11,730 downwards.
AACAGTCACTAAATGAAGTGTTGTAAGTCAAGGACTACCTGTATTGGCTTTTCATATTGGATCCTTATGGGGAATAGGCTGAGATCCTAATAAAACGTTTTAGTTGGGTTGGAGAATAAATAGACGTATTGCCTCCCCCACCCAACTCCATCTTGAAATTCCCTATTTTGTCTCACATGCAACTCTGGGGCGTCTTCTAACCATTTAAAATAAAATGTCCTTATATAAGTATATTGCCGAAGCAATAAACCTTGTTCCAGTTCATTTAATTCTGAATGAAAAGATCTTTATATTGTGTGTCTTCTCTCCCCCAGAAATTCTGCTGAAAATTATCTGGATTGCTAATCCCTGTAACTGCCTTTCTTACATGATTGTCTAAAACTCACATTATTCCACACAATAGAAAAGAATAGAATGGAATAGAATTCTTTATTGGCTAAGTGTGATTGGACACACAAGGAATTTGTCTGGTGCATATGTTCTCAGTCTAAATAAAAAGAAAAGATACATTTGTCAAGAATCATAAGGTACAACACTTAAAAGATAGTCCTAGGGTACAAATAAGCAATCAAATCATACTAGGAAACAATCAATATAAATCGTAAGGATACAAGCAACAAGTTACAGTCATAAGTGGGAGGAGATGGATGAAGGAACGATGAGAAGATTAATAGTAATAGTAATGCAGACAGTGAAAAGTTTGACAGTGTTGAGGGAATTATTTGTTTAGTAGAGTGATGGCGTTTGGGGGGGGGAATGTTCCTGTGTCTGGTTATTCTGATGTGTAATGCTCTATAGCGTTGTTTTGAGGGTAGGAGTTGAAACAATTTACTGTATGTCCAGGATGCAAGGGTCTGTAAATATTTTCACGGCCATCTTTTTGACTCGTGCAGTATACAGGTCCTCAATGGAAGGCAGGTTGGCAGCAATTGTTTTTTTCTGCAGTTCTAATTATCCCCTGAAGTCTGAATCTGTCTTGTTGGGTTGCAGAACCAAACCAGAGGTGCAAAATAGAGGTGCAGATGAGAGACTCAATAATTCCTCTGTAGGAAGCACGCCAACCACTTTCTGTATTCCGCTCCCTGAATTTTGATCTAAAATATTTGTTTGTCATTCAAATCTTCTCCTCCAAAGCATTTAAAGTGGTTACAAATAATAAAGGAAAGAGGAAAAGCCTACCCTTTTACCTTTATTAATTGGAAAACCTGAAGTGTATTTCATTTGTTGTACTCTTTACTCATCTCCTACATTCATTAAAAAAAAAAAGTCTATTAAGAAAACCCACTCCAAATTATCCAGGGCTTTTTCTGCTTTTAGGAACATTCCTTTTTCTTATTATTCATGCATTCTAATGCATTTATTCCAAATCTATGGTTGTCCTTCATCTTTCTCTTGGAAATGTAACATGTTTGATCTGTATGTATTATTACAGAAATGTACTTCTTCATATATTCAGGTATAGAAATTGGTGTTTGTGACAGAGGCTTTTCCAGATCATTCCTTTCTTCGTAAACTAAAGTTATGTATTTTTCCTCCCATGTCTTTAGTATTAGTTTGGATCTTTCATTCATTTTTCTTAGCAATGTTTCCAACAATTTGGGCCTGATGCACTCTCAATTTTAGGGTTTCTTTAAAAACTCCTTAATCATTATGGGTTTACTTAATATTTGTATATGCTATTTAATAAAGTCTTTAATCTCTAAGTCTCCAATATAACTTTTTAGGCTTTATTTTATATTGTGCTCGTAATATAAATTCTTAGAGAATTATGCACGTTCTCATTTAATCTCTGAATTTCTGTATAAAAATACAGTCCCTTTCTTTAATGCTTGCTATCACCCTCTTTTTCCTTCTGTTTTCTAAGTCAATACACCAACAATTTTCCTAGTCTGCAAAATTTTTCTTTCTGTTAAATCTAATTAATACTTAACTTTGTTTAATTCTCTCAATGCCTGTTGAGTATTCTATGACTTTGTTCTAGTTCTTTTATTAATGTTTTTCCATTTGGAATATCTGTTTTATATGGTTGTTTTAAATGTGTTGTAAACCATATGAGAATTTCTTTCATATATGCTTTAGCTGTCTCCCATATGTTTCGGACATCCCTGGAGCAATATTTATTAAGAAATAGTATTTCCATTTCTGTAATATGTTTGCTTGTCTGTCGTTGATCTTTTATTTAAAAGGTAATTTTTCTCCTTGGAACCACATGACTGAAATTGGGTTGCATTCTGCATATGTCATTGGGAGAATCTCTACTTACTTGATAGATGGTGTGAAAGCATTAGAAATCCAACACAGGCCAATTCTAGAACATGTTTAGTATCTTGCTGAAAATAGTGTATTGTGGATTTCTGGGTTTTGGAATGTCCCGCCTTCTGTCAAAGCCAGTATTTCCATCTATTGAACACTTAGGGAGGAAGGGAGCTTTTATTCTTTGAAAATAATCTTTTTTCTTATATTTCTTTTGATATTATAAGGGCCAAATTTCAACTCTTGGCATCTTCATCTAGTTCTGAAAGTCTAATCGTTGCTAGTCAACATGCTGTAGGCGACTATGAGTGAACTGAATGTTCAGACGTAACAGCAATAAACAGAACATGGAAAGTTGATGAAGAAAGCTGGATACTTTCTTGATTTATTATTGTTTATTATATGATTATCATCTTGCATATCCTTTGCTGTGTTTGTGCGTCATAAAAAGGACATGATTCGCTGTGTTAGCTTGGCTTCTGTACGATGCCAAAGTACACTTTTCAGAATTAAGTGGAACTCACTTAAATCAGTAATGGAGTACTAAAATCCCTTTTGTTTTAATAGGGCTAGCATAACAGTATTCTGTAACAGACTGCGGGAAAAGCATAAGATTTTAATGGATTCCCAGCACTGGGCTGACATCTCTTGGGAGTGATACAAAAGATTTACAGTTATTCTAATATTTCATCCAAATGTGAACAGCATTGTCCTTTCATAATGCGGACCAAATAAATTTCAAAATAATATGAAACACTAATCTCCATCAATCAATCCTCTCTTACCTGCTTGACTTAATCTATGGTATAATTCCCTGCTACTTAGTATATTATAATGTCAATGAGAAGCAAATGACTTTATAAAGAACTTTCATACAGGCACCCTTTATTTTGACCATGTTTATTCTTAGATGTGGTACTTATCAGAGGAGGGTTTCTGAAGGGTCGGACCAGTTCGATAGAACCGGTAGCGAGAATTTCCCCTCACTCGCCGAACTGGCAGCGCCGGCTGGCTGGACATGCCCCCAAACCGGTCTTCCGGCCAAAAATCGGTGCTCCAGCTGAAAAACAACTCTCTGCGCATGTGCAAAACCTTCAGAGGGTTTTCACCCGGAAGTGATGAGAGTTAGGGTTTGCACTTCCGGTGCGATTCCAAACCAGTAGGGAAGGGTAAGAGGAAATAATACTCCTTTAGATTGGAGTGTATGGCTATCTTCCATCCAGATACTAATGAGGGTATCCACAAATATAGCAATAGTATGCAGACTGATTTACTCCTTCATAGTATTTTACAGCATTCCTTGAGAGGTTTACAACATCAGCATACATGTAGTCCTCAATTTACAACCACAATTGAGTCCAAAATGTATGTTGCTAAATGAGAAATTTTTAAAGTGAATTTTGCCCCAGGTTACAACCTTTTTTTTTATGCCGTTGTACATTAGATCAGTCACTAAATGAACTGTTGTAAATTGAGGACTATCTGTATTGCCCTCAACAATCTGGGTCCTCAGTTTACCGACCTTGGAAGGATGGAAGTCTGAGTCAATCTTGAAGCGGTTAGGATGAAACTCCTGGCTATGGGCAGAGTTTGCCTGCTATACTGCATTTTAACCACTGCGCCACAGGGGCGCCTTTAACACTGTAGATTAACAATGGCCCTTTCCCCTAAATGGAAGCAGTTGCCAGTACCAAGTTGGTCTGCTACGACAATTCATTGTGGATAGCAATTTTAATTGGGGAACTACCTCTAATTGGATGATCAGACCAAAATAATACTTTAAGACCTAGAAGAGCCATTTTTCAGAACCATTTCACTGAGGTATCTTTAGCAAAAACCTTTTAAAGTGTGGGGAGGTCTGGGTGCAGTATATTAAACTGAGCCCTCTGCTATTCAGTTTCTTCCTGCATTCTAAGTCAAAGTGATTTTATTACTTTATGTTTATTTAATGAAGACAGTGGGTCATAAACTGGAGAATATAATGAAGCCACAATATTGAAATAATACTTTTTATAATTATATTTAAATGATTGTTTTAATTGCTTTATAAAAGATATAAATCCGTTATTATTTCTAATATTAAACCATACTTAAGATGGGCCTGGAAATATATCCCATTTTTCGCCTAATGTAAGACATAAAAATCCAATTAAAGTGTCTATTTTTACTTTGATAAAAATAAAGTGAAATATATTAGAATTCAGTTTAATAATAGCCTCTGTACCAATAATCAGTTTACGTTTGTTCTCATAGAGAAAGTTCATAATTCAATAACCATTTCTTTCACTTAGACAGTAAAAGGGAAGATTTTATCCTGCTGTGCCCAGAGAAACTTTCACTATGTTTTAGGGTCACATAAGCCACAAGTTTGGCTCACTAATTAATTGCTGGAAAGTCAAAATAAAGGGGAAGATGCTAATCCTTTCAACCATTTGTTCAGAGAAACCATGGAAGAGATTAGGTTTGACATGTCTCTGCCAGCTTGGAAGATTTCGTAGAATTCAAAATAAACAAGACAGGCAATTAAAATGGGATAAAACAAGATCAAATATCTATGAAATCAAACAATAAGAAACAGATGTTACAAATATGGATAAAACAAAAAGGCACAAGGAACAATGGACAAAATGACAGAAGCATCCAAGGTACCAATTAGCTAATTTCCTTATGATCTTAACTGGAAAAAATTGTCACATGATCCTTAATAGATCCTAGTTGCAGACATTTTAAGTTCTTTATTATCCAAATCAGCCTGATAAGGTCAAACCAATCAACAGCAAACTACTTTTGATTAATAGCAATAAAAATCACGTGAAAACCTTTTAATTCAGAAAAAGAGAAAGAAAGAAAAATCCCTAAATACCTATCTGAAAATCCCTGTTCAGTTTACTTTGGTAACATTAGTATGGTACTAACCATACCAATAGTGTGGCACTATTATAATTGTTATAATTATTGAGCTTTGGATACTCCAGGCTACTACCGGTATTACATTGCTAAGAGCTTGTATTCTGAATATGTATGAGTACATTGTATGTACCTCTTAGAAAATGAGTAGCTACAGTGTATTGATTTGCAAGAATCCATAGATTTATTGCTGTAGAAATGGCTAGTATATATAATGTGAAAAAGTAGAAAGTTGAGGCTGTAATGTTATCTTCTATTGTGCTAAAAAGAGTCAGAAGTCAATGCCTTTTTTCCCTTTTTCCCCTTTTACCTTACATTTTCTTTTCCCTTCCCTTTTTCCCTTGTTTCCCATTATTTTTTATTTTTCTTTGTATTTTATATTTTGACAAATAAAAAATTGAAATATAAAAAGAGGAAGAAAGCTTAAAGAGGAAAAGATAATGTACAGGGGAAGCAAAGATAGTTGGCAAGAGAGAGTATATGGAGATGTACAGCAAATGGGGGGAAAAAAAATTTTTTTTTCTTCCCAACTTCTCCTGCCCTTAAATACCTGGCTTATTCTGAAAAGGAATTTCTATGATGAGGGCGTTTCTATGCTAGAGGTGGGTTCCTACCGGTTTGGACCAGTTCTACTGAGTAGGTAGTAGGCTGCTGGTGATGTCACAGAGCCGATTCTGCTCCGTGGGCGCCACCATCTATTTTTTTTTGGGGGGGGGGAAATATTTTTGCATTTTTTACAGATTTTTTATGCGCATGCCTAGAAGCCGAATTTCAGGCACTGCACATGCATCGCC
>JANHFT010002863.1:132438-143851 GCA_032467955.1 Pseudoxenodon macrops | reverse complement strand
GAGAGAGAGAGAGAGAGAGAGAGAGATTTAGGAGTAATTCTTACTGAATTTCAGTTAAACATCTCTGATGTTTTGTAGATATGGTCAGGGAAGTTAGAAATGATGATAAATTGACCTTATTGGTGTTCCTAGATAATTGGGATATTGGAATTATGGTGGAATATTGAGTTATTTTTAATATATTAAACTATTAGGGACTCAACAGGGGATTACAAATACATTGTATGAAGAAATGTTACTGATGTTTAAATGTATTTATGAAGAAGTAACAAAGAACCATAAGGAGAGAATGGTATTGTTTAAAGATAAAGAAGTGAACGTAGAAGAACTCCAGCAAATAGGGGAGGGGGGAGATGAGTACAAATTGGGAAAATAGTATTACACACACTGATATATAATAGAATTTATTATAATTACAATGTGCATTTTAAGGTTAGAAGTTGGAAGGCTATGATTATGTATATTTAATTTGTATGTTTAATCAGAAATTGTGTCAAATGGTTGTCGAGCAGAAGAGAATGATTGAATAATATTATTGTCTTCTGCTGTGCTATGTGTGGAAAAAATGGGCAATATTGGGCAGGGAGCAAATGATAAAGGCGACAGCTTTTTTTTTCAATTAACATATGTGCATGCGTGCCTACACACCACACCTTTACAGCCCTAGGATTCGGCCCTCCATAATAGTTCCAGTGTCATCTTGGGAAAATTAATTGCCCACCCCTGCCCTCTCTGAACATAGCCCTGCTTCAGAGAGAGAAAGAAGAATATAATAAAGAAGAAAGTGGTTTAGCATTAGCGTGTGCCTGTGATAAAGAAAAAAATGTGTTTAATACAAGCCCTGGGAGATACACTTGGGCTTCGGCTGCTGTCCTCAAGAAGGTTAATCAAACAACAGGGTAGGTCACCGATACCCTGAGGTCACAGGTAGACATGCCAAGACTGCAAAATGAGTTTATTCAGCTGATGGTGAGGAGGCAGCTATGGCCACACCCCAGCAGATGAAGTTTCAGCTTCCAGTGATTTGTTTGCTTTGGACCTAGTGGATGGAAGCACAGGCTGAGAGGAGACGTGTGTAGCCAATGGGCATGGCTGACTCATTTCTGTCAGGATGGTTTTCATGGCTTCATTTGCTTTGTTTTTCGAGCCACCTCACATTTTTACTTTCATGAGGTTGGCAGAATGCAACCTTTGCAGGCGGTAGAAAGGTTAAAGCGATTGTGAGCTGAGATCAAGTCAGTGAAAGGTAAGCATCCTTGCCAGGTACTGTTTTAGTTATGATGCTGGAGATATATAGTCCCATCAGCTTAATGTTGGCTGATACAATTTGCGACCTCTCAGATTAGACCAGCAGTTGTATATGGCAGCTCTCCAGAAAAATGAGAAGTTACCCTAAGATGCTAAGGAATAAAACAGGTTGTTACACATTTAACAAGTTACACTAATGTGGCTGATAGGTAGGGTTGTGCTCATTGACTGGCAACACTACATGAAAAAACTTTACCCATTAGTAGCCAATAAAAGTGCAGTTAGAGGTATAAAAAGTGCCCTGCATGGACAGACAGACAGATAGACTAACATGTTTATGCACAGATTCACATAAAAATATGTATGTAGAAATCATTCTTTCTCTTCACTCCAGTTCCTCCAGTTATTATGCTTTGTGATGTGCTAAACATCTCTTTCATTTGCGACTCTCACAACCAAACTTTGATAACAAAGTAAATAAAATAAATAATCACATGGAGTCAAGCTCAACTTAAGGGTATCTTTTCTTTTTTTGGAACTTCATAGTTGAAAGTACCGGTAATTGGTGAAACCTAATATAGAAAACATAATATGCAATAGTACAGCAATGCATCCTTACAGACTTAGGAGTGCAGGCACCTACGAAAAATATGTGCCGAATTAATGAAGGGAACCATGTCAACATATCCTAGAGCCAACAACCTACAGTATGTTTTTAAAGGGAGATAATCATCTGTTCTCCTTTAACTATCAGGAAATCTTGATTGCTGAATTAGTTCTCTCTTTTAAAAAAAAAAATCTGTAAACAAATCACCTAGGGCATTATCAGTTACAGTGCATAAAAAAGGATTTAAAAGGATGTTAGAATTAGCCTGAAGTTTTGCTTTGTAGAGTACTTGACCTTTTCAAGTCCAGGTATTCTTTGATATTTAAATAAATAATAAATAATAGCAAGATATTATGGTATGTATTCTTACCGTACAGTATTGTGCTCCCCCACCTTCCTGTCCACAGGATCTGGCAGCAACCTTACATTCTTTGCTGTTTCCTGGTTTGTTTTTGTAGCATTATACATGCTTGTATTCACACAAGGCAGTAATCTGTCATATGATTTGTTTGATTTTGATATTATACAGTGTTGAGCAATTCAGTTGTTTCTAATACAACAGCCTGGGGGTTGATTGGTACTGACTGAAAATAAAATTGTCAAAAATCTAAGCACAGGTTAATATTTCATCAATGACTTTTCAATTCTAAAAGGTTCTGGGTTTCTTAGGGAAATCTTCCTCATGAATCTTTCCCCGAGTGTCCTCTGCCAAGATCTTATATTAAGTGACCTTCCTATTGATTAGCAATTGGAAAACTAGTCCAGCTCAGCCAATGACATATTTAGGAGATTCAAAGCAGTCAAGCTCCCCTTAGGTCAGAGGTGTCAAACTCAAGTTCCTTGGGCTGGATGCGGCCAGCGGGTTGATTAGATTTTGCCCACAGGGCCGCCCTGGAAACAGTGAAAGACCAGCCCACAGGGCCACAGCCAGCAAAAATGGAGCTCAGGAGGACCCACCCAAGCTCCATTTTCACTGGCAGAGAATTGCGGGAGGCTGTTGCAGCCGAAAACAAAGCTCAGGAGCCCATTTTTGCTGGCAGAGTGCTCGGGCTACCACAGGCACCCCCGACACAAGTGACGTTGAGCTGGCCATGCCCACCCTGGCCCCCCAAGGTCAAACATAACCCTGATGCGGCCCTCAATGAAATTGAGATTGACACCCCTGCCTTAGGCTGTCTCAAATTTGTCTGAACTTCCACAGCATAGTTGGAAGATAACTTTAACTATAGGTCAAGAGCAGGGATCTCCAAGCTTGGCAACTTTAAGACTTGTGGGCTTCAACTCCCAGAATTCCTCAGCCAAGTCTGGAGACCTCTAGCGAGAGTATGGAAAATTCAAGCGTCTGAAGACTTCATGCTTGTATTCTCTTTCTGCTTTGCAGATGTCATGGAATCCTCAGTATCGGAGTTCTAAATTCCGCCACGTTTATGGCAAGGCCGCCAGTAAAGAGAACTGCTATGACAACGTGCCCATCACCCACAGTGTCTATGACAACCAGTTTTGTGCTGTCAACCCTCGTTTTATTGCTGTGGTGACCGAATGTGCAGGTGGAGGCGCCTTTCTTGTTATACCAATCAATCAAGTAGGTATCTCCAAGCCTGTCCTATATAACTGGATTATCGATGTGGGTGTGAGTGGGGCGGATGAAGACATGGGAGGCCAAATGTTGATAAAGTCCAAATCAGGAACTCATTTTCAGTGACGACTTTGTTTTTGCCCTGAATGGTCACTTGAAAAATTAGCAATATTATCTGCAATAACTCCATAAGTTGATACACAAGCAGTGGGTTCATTTACATGTAGTCCTTGACTTACAACCATTGTTTAATGGCCATTTGAAATTACAATGGCACTGAAAAAAAGAAATTGATGACTGTTTTTCACATGACCGTTGCCGCATCGCCATGGTCACAAGGATCAAAATTTAGATACTTGGAAACTGCCTTAGATTTATGATGGTTTCAATGTCCTCGGGTCATGTGACCTTTTGCGGCCTTCTGCCAAGCAAAGTCAACGGGGAAGCCAGATTCACTTTACAACCATGTTATTAACTTAACAACTGCAGTGATTCACTTCACTGTGGCATGAAAGGTCGCAAAAGGGGTCAAAACTCATCTTTTACTGCCTTGCATAGCAACAGGCATTTTGGCCTCATTTGTGGTCATAAGTCGAGGATTGCCTCTGCCCCTTTCCTTCCACCACACAAGCTCCTCATGCTTTGAATTGTTCCGTTGTCTGCACCTGTTAAACCCAAAATACCTTCATGTTCTGCCTGGTTTGATGAGAGATTCTTCAGGAGCCCTTGTGATACTTCAGACCAGATGTAAAACCTACAAAATGTGGGGAAATCTATGACTGGAGTGAATAAAGTCCTGTTCCTATTATGGATTGCTTGTGATGTCAGTTTTATTTTATTAATCTCCTGGGTTTCACGAAGTGCTGTAGTAGTTTAGTGTAATTTTGTTATAACAAATGCAAATTAATCTCCATTTACCTCATGTAAGCTCATGGAGGCCAAAGAAGAGTAGGGCCAGGACTCCATGGTCCCATACATACATGGTTCAGTTTGAAAGAAAGGATAGTTGTGCACAAGAGTAACTCACCTCAAGAGTGAGAAATCTTTCTGGGCCCATTCTCATGTTCCTTTAATGTTGGCATGACCAACTGTTAATCCCTGATACTATTTTTAATTCACATCTCTTCATGACACTTTTGTCTCATGCTCAGCATACAGCAGAGGCAGCTGTAAGTTGTCTTTAGCAGTTCCATTAATCATGTACATGTAGTCTTACCTCAGTTCATTTAGTAGCCGTTTGAAGTTACAACAGCACTATGACCAGTTTTCACACTTGCAACCATTGCATTCCCATGGTCACATGATCAGAATTCAGATGCTTGTCAACTGACTCACATTTGTGACAGTTGCAGTGTCCCGGGATCATGTGATCACCTTTTTGACATCTGATCAGCAAAGTCAATGGGGAAGCCAGATTCACTTAACAACCGTGTTACTAACTTAACAACTGCAGTGATTCACTTAACAAATCTGGCAAGACAAGTCGTAAAGTGGGGCAAGACTCAGTTAACAAATGTCTCACTTAGCAACAGAAATGTTGGGCTCAATTGTGGTCATACGTCGAGGATTACCTGTATTATTATTTTTCTCATTTCAAGTTTAAGTTCCTCAGGTAAGGGATGAAATAAGAGAAAGGCAACACCATTAAGATGTAGCAGAACAAAACTGTCCCTGGGACATGTTTCTTCAGCATTTAGGGAATCTTCACCTCACAGGTTTATTGTTGTGGAGAAAATAGGAAGAGGAAAGAGTAGTACCAATGTTCGCTGCCTTGAATTACTTATAAAGTGATAAAGGTGGGATAAAAATCTAATCTAAATGAATGAATGAACGAATGAGAGAGAAACAACCTGTATGCATTCTGCATAAATAACTCATAAAGGAGACATAAAGTTTGCATATACTGTCACCCTAGCCTTCAGTGCCAAGGTTATGATAGACTTAATAGAAATGACTTTGCTAGATGGCAGTCTTGCATTATTTAATTAATTTGTTTTACAGTGTACTAGGATTTCTCTCCCAGCCTCCTCTTGGGGAATAACTGCTTTAATAACCATTAACTATAAGGAAGCCAGCAGTAAGATATACAGAGGCTGCTTTCTGCTCCTGCCCTCCCATATCCCTTCCTCTAATCTACCCTGTTACATCTGTATGACTCCATATTGGCCTGGCTCTGCCACAGTTTGATAACAGTCTTGCTCTGTGTGTGTTCCCTGTGTGTTACGTTTTATACTGAAGCTGTTACTTTCCCCCCCTTATTTCCTTACTTTATTTACGCCCTAGTTTTCCGCTTTGGCAAGCATTTAAGATGGTGAACAAAATACGAAAACAAAACGTAAAAAGTTTTAAATAGAAAATAAAATTATCGATACCAGAAATAATTTTAAGCATCATTTTTAATTAGTTATACTGAACAGTTTATAACACTAAAATTACCTGATAAAAACTTGGAACCCAGATGTGTTTTTGCAGACTTTCTCTTGCAACAGTAGAGTCTGGATGCATATCCAAAAGAGTATATTTCATGATTTGGGTACAAGACATGAGAAGACTCTCTTCCGTGTGCTATAAATAGAAGCTTCTCTTTGTAACAGGGGAGGCCTTGACCCTTAGACCTAGATCTGGAGATGGACCAACCATGTATCTCCTTATTCAGTGTCGTTGTACCTTTGAATCAGTGGTGGGTTTCAATTTTTTTTTACTACGGGTTATATGGGCGTGGCTTGGTGGGCATGGTGTGGCTTGGTGGGCATGGCAGGGGAAGGATACTGCAAAATCTCCATTCCCTCCCCACTCCTTGGGGAAGGTTACTGCAGAATCCCCATTTCCTCCCGATCAGCTGGGACTCGGGAAGCAGAGAATAGATGGGGGCGGGGCCAGCCAGAGGTGGTACTTATTGGTTCATCCGACCTACTCAAAATTTCCACTACCGGTTCTCCAGAACTTGTCAGAACCTGCTGAATCCCACCTCTGCTTTGAATGGTTGTTCAATGAATAGATGTTAACTGAGAACTATCTGTACAAGCACATGCATGATAGGTAATGTTAAGATGAATTATATATTAGAGAATAAAGCAGTTGATATTTTAAAAAGGGGAGATAAATTAAAAACCAGCCTGCTTTTGATCCAAGCAATTAAGACCACAAACATGCATGCTACGAAAAGTTCTTCAGCTGGTGTTTGCCTTCCTATGCATCAAGTTCTTCCTAAGAACATAGGATGTCATAATGTATCTGTTTGTATATGCGTGAATCCAGGCAATGTGGCCTTTAATAATTGATAGATGGAAATCATCATCATCATCATCTCCTATTTTGTTATCTTCTCCATGATAACAAAATACAAAGACTACAAATAGAAATAGAATGACTCTGGCAAAGGCAAAAAAGGGTAGTATCAATAGTAATAGGCACCATGGGTGCAATCCCAAAACAATTGGACCACACTTGAACACCATCGGCATTGACAAATTCGCCATCAGTCAATTGCAGAAGGCAGCTTTACTTGAAAGAGCTTCCATCCTGCGACGATATCTGTGACATTGTCAAACATCCGAAACTTCCTATCCCAGGTTCTTGGTAAGGACTCGATAGGTAGACAAAAATGCCAAACCCAGTCTGAACATCTGGCTGACTGCCCGATGATCATCAATAATAAATATGATAAATAAGCCTTTTCAGATAACTTCTCATTGTAGAATTAAACTTTTCCATTTGTTTTTAGACAGGAAAACTTGACCCGCATTACCCTCGCATCTGTGGGCATAAAGGAAATGTATTAGACATCAAATGGAACCCCTTTGATGACTTTGTAATAGCGTCGTGTTCGGAAGATACTACAGTAAGTCAAAGTTATGAACCTTTGCCTGAGTCAGGCAGAATGCCGCCTAATTTCTTCACGAACAAAATTAGGAGCACAATCTCTCAATCTCTCCTTTTCTTGTTTGTTACTACTATTAGTTACCGTATGTCTTTACAGCTGGGTCTACATCATGCCCATGGATTATTAAGCAAGGTTGCAAACAGTGGAGCTAGCCAGATCAAATAAAATCTGATGTCGCTAGGACAAATGATCACTTAGCAGCATTCCATGGACTCTATAAAAGTTTGGGTAGGATGTCAAGTGAGTATTGTGACATTGTAGTGCAAGCTCTGCCCCTACACATGGGTGTGTGATGTCATGATGCATCTTCAAAAGGGACAAAATATACATTGCAATTCATCATTTGCCTACCCCCCACAGATGCCCCGTTATCCCTTTTAACTGTGAAAATTAAATGATGCAGAATCCATGTGCCAGATTCTAACATCTTAATCAGGGGTTGATTCCACTTACCTTCCCTACCGGTTTGGGGTCGCGCCGGAAGTGCGCATTTTCCTCGCTACTCTTGCGTGCACGCCCCCATCACTCCCGAGTTAAAATACTCTGTGCATGCGCAAAGGGTTATTTTCAATTATTTCTGATTAAATTTTGCTCCTGTGGACAGATTTCAAGCTGGAGGACTGATTTGGGGGTGTGTTCAGCTGGCCATCACTGCTGGTTTGGTGAGTGGGGGGAAATTCCCGCTACTGGTTCTAGCGAACCAATCTGAACTAGCAGGAACCCACCTCTGATCTTAATGCTCCAGATGGTTAGCAGACCGAACAATGTCCCTCCTGCATTGCTTCTAATATTGTCATTTTTCTAAGACCAAAAGATCGCTGCAAATTCCCCAAATAACGTTCTAGTTTTGGATTTAGAAGTTTGGAAATCAGGTTCATCGGTGCCCTTGAGCAAGATTGATGTCTCTGTGTACTCTATATTTTCTGGTTGTTGAGTAGCTAAAATGCCATGCTTTGGGGGGGAAAGGTGGGAAATAAATTGTAACAAAAAAGAAGTGAAAGTGAAAAGAACATTTCGTTTGGAACGAAAACATTTTTGATATGTGGTCTCTCTTCCATCCACCCAGAAATGCAGGGACTAAAAATAAGCAAATGCCCTCTTTCATTTTGATGGAAGCCAAGGCTACCTTCTGCTGTGCAGGGGAACCTTTCTCCTTTTATTATTAGTAATCCTGTGTGTGTTACTGGAACATGAAATAACAGTCAAAGGACCTGGACAGGATGAAGGTGGGGAGGCACAAGAGACTCTCTTGTCCCCTTCCTTGCTAATCATCTCTCCATTTCTGTAGGCTCAGCAGTTGATTAATATTGGTTTTTCGGGCTACGCTGGTCTACAAGGAGAAAGCCTCAGAAATGAAAGTAGCTTAATTTTACCATAATTGGGTCACTAATAAAAGAAAATTAAGTCCTGAATGTTCATTGGCTCCTGTTTCCAAGATACAGCTTTAAGTAAAAATTGCATCAAAATAATTCAAAATTATGAGGGAGATGTGCGATTATGCTCCATAACCTTTCCGCAAAATGTGATATAGCAATGAGAATGGTGTCCACACCAATCATTATAAATTTATCTTATTGATTACATAACTTTCCATTCATTTATTGGTTTTTCATGTAACATTTTCATGCTTTTTGCCTGAAAAACTGACAAGCTCTAACATCAGATTAAACAACAAGGTTACACCTTTATTCGGTATCTAAACTGCGCTTTTTGGCTTTTTTCTTGTGAACTGCAGTAGGATCATCCCTGGAGAGATTCCAGCAGTAATCAGCAAGCATGGATGGACTTCATTTTCCCTTGGTATCTTTTCTCCATGCCTGCAATATCCTGGTGGAATATATTCTCCATGCTCATCACTCACTGCCCCACAGTTCAAAGGGAAATAGTCTAAATGGGAATATAAGAAGTGGATTTTCAGTGACATGTTTGCACCAAGTGTTTTATTGGATCTAAGCAAATTTTTCATAGACATCTGCCTTGCTGTTCTCAAAGTGAAGATACATTTATACACTTCCATGTGGTACCATTTTCATTGTTCTACTGTACTTTGTCGAGAGGTTACGAGGCATCATGATCATTAGACACCTCCCTCCCTTTTAGGCAAATATACTTGCCTGTGTATAAATCTTTATTGTGAAATATCTTGAAAACGTTAGCTGACCAGCACCTTTATCATCTGTTTTCTAATTCATCTAATCAAAATATGTAAAATTAATACATTTTATCTCGGAGATCGATAATTTCCCAAAATTTGTAGATCAGCGCTATTGCTCTTGAACGTTGAATGAGATAAATCTGGGTTAATGGATTGTGCTGCATCTTCTGTCTCATAGGTTAAGGTCTGGAATATCCCTCAGCATTTGCTAACCAAAAGCATCACAGATGCCCACAAGGACCTTCTTGGCCATTCCAGAAGAGTGGGGCTTATCGAATGGCACCCAACTGCAAGTAACATCCTCTTCAGCACTGGTTATGATTACAAAGTGAGTTGAGATCTTAGGAGCATTCATTTCAACCCTTGAAATACTGCTAGGCTTCTTCACGAGAGTCTCCTGAAGGAAACGTGGGTGATGGAGGAGAAGGAACATAAATGTCACAGTGGAAGAATTCCATTCCAGTTATTTATTTCGATCTTCAGTGATGATAAAGTGTAAATTGGTCAGGCAAAATGAATCCAGTCACTTTACATCTTGAATTCTAAGTGTTTTTGGAGTCGGACAGCTCCAAAATAGAATTAAATAAATAATAAATAGTTTACCTTACAAATCTATGAACTAAATCTATAAACTAAGAGAAAAAGGCGTTATTTTAGTCATTTCTTTCCTTTGATACTTTCTATATATTGGTCTGTGATACTTACAAAGTTTTAATTTGATTTGGATGTTGTGCAAATTACACTCCCCACATAATTAAACTTTTGCTCCAATTATTTTAAGCACCCCCTTTCTCATCCTTCTCCACTCAGCCATGGTGTCAGATTTGGGCCTCCATTGAATGAGATAGTATTTGTTGGTGCATCACATTTGGCGCACAGTTGCTGTATGGTTCTTTTATAGTCTGCTTACTCAGAGGGTGGAAAGTTCAGAAAACATTCTCTGATACCTGTACTTTTGTTGCAGGTCATGATCTGGAACGTTGATACCAAAGAACATACAATTCAGACGCCAGTAAGGACAATCGGCTTCCATACAGATGTCATCCTCTCCATGTCATTCAACACGGATGGCAGCCTCTTAGCCACAGTCTGCAGGGACAGGAAAATAAGGATCATTGATCCGCGAGCAGGAACCATCTTTCAGGTATGTTGGTTGGGAAGAATGATTGGCAAGAATAGTAAGGCTGGTTCTAACTAGGAAAGAGGCTGTTGTTTGTAGGTGGGATCTATGGGATGGTTTTAACCAGAAGGTGAATTGCCTCTTTCTTCAAAGCAGCATTGTTAGAGCCAAGTTATCCGATTGCAAAGACTGGCTCTGAACCTGGACCAGATTTACAATATTTGGAGAGATACAGTCAGACAAACCCAAATCTACAGCCTTGTCATGTTCTAGAGATAGGAAGGACTTCTAAAAAATCATTTCCTGAGAATCCAGCATTTAGTGACTTATTTCAAACTATATTATAGAAAAGGTGCCTGGAGTCATCTAGCCTCATCTTAAATTCAAAAGATATTTGCAGGTGATACACTTGTTTTTTGTTGATATGGTTACCATTCTGCATTGCTAAGAAACATTAGTTATGGAGGTTAACAAGACTTTCTGTGTACAATTTTGTTCTCCACTCACATAAATCTGTATCATCCAAGAAAAAGCTCATTTGCTGGTCTTCTTATAAATGCTTTCAAAATGTTGCTAGATCTTCAGACCACAAAATATAATGGTAATTTAATATTAATTTATTAAATGTATATGCCACCCATCCAGGGGTGGGTTCTAAACTTACCTTGCCGGTGGTTCGTTGCCTCCTGTGCTGCATTGGTGTGCCGTGCGCACACGCATGCGCAGTAAAAATTAATAAAAATAAAAAAAGGCCGAAAACAGGATGGCGATGCATGCACAGTGCCGGAAACTCAGTTTCTGCAGATGTGCAGAAGAAAAAAAGT
>JANHFT010002863.1:104577-114689 GCA_032467955.1 Pseudoxenodon macrops | reverse complement strand
CCGACGATCAGATGGCCCCGCCCACCCGTCCCCTGCGCTATCCTGCCCTATATTTCCTTCTTTCTGGCTCAGCTGATTCGCACGACGCAGCTGATTTCTGCGCCTCCGCTGTTCTAACTTACCAGGGCTGCCTTAGAAGGTAAGCAACTGAGCTTCAAATTGTTGTATTTTGAGCGTGTTAGGTGCACACACGCACAATCACCGAACCAGTTGTTAAACTGGTTGCAGCCCACCACTGTTCTAAACCACATGCTAACAATGCACACCAAACTCCAAAGTTTTCACGGAGCTGATTTGCGGGAATTAAAACAAAAACCAACTTCCTTTGTGAAATCAATTGTGAAACTGGATTATTAAATTCCAAGGAGTGGGGTTTCCCCCCCATCCCACCCCACCCCCGGACTCTGTTCGTTTTAGAGCAAATATAGTCAGAAACAAGCAAAGGGCTGTATTCCAATTAGCTCCACTTTTAGAATGGAATTTGTTAATCTGAGAACTTTGACAGAGATCAGATCTGTATCCAAAGTTGCTGGCAAACAGGAGCTCCTTTTATTCAGCTAACATGTCTGTGTCTGCTTTTCTACTTTAGGGTCTTTTTGGCTTTCCACAGAGACATATCTGGATTTGTTGACAAGGGAACTCCCTGGCTGGTGCTACAGTTAGAGAGAACGTGTTTTGGGAAATCTGAGTTGATCGTTCATTCATAATGTATATGGTCGATACCAACATCTGCAAAAGCGTTCAGTTGTGCAATCGTTAATAATTTTATATTAGAATCTGTTGTATAAATAGAGTCAAAAGCTTACTAATTCAGGATGCAATTAAGTAGCATTAAGCGATTTAAATATCCATTTGGTATATTATACAACATAAAGGGTACTCAATATGTTCTTATTAATTATCCTGAAAACTCTTTAAATGGCATGTTTTTGAATAGAGGGAACATGATGGTTTGAAAGAGAATGTTGACAGTATCACGCCAATGATAAAATTGTAAGGCACCAGTGAAATTATAAAATCAGTTCAGGCAATTAAAACATTGAATTTTTTTTTTAAATTATGGTTGTCTTGACCAATTCTTAATATTGTACTTATGCTTAATCTCTTAATCTCTAAACTTTGAGAGATACCATGCTTGCTTGCTAAATACAATTTTATAAAAATGAAATGTCCAAAACATGGATTTTGCCTGCCATTTCCTTCAGAAGTGATTGGTGAAATTTCTGTAGATATAAAATGCCTGAGGAGGTCAAGTGATTGACTTACCCATTACATAAACCATGTTATTATTAAATGTCTTTTGCAAAGAACATCTAAACTGCAAGGTCTGTTCTTCCCAAAAGTGAATGCCGAGAATTTGTCATTTCGTTTATAAAAATATATAAATATAAAAGTATGAACATTAGTACACCATTTTTGTACCTTTCAAGTTTATTTAAAATCAGTAAGGCAATTAACAAAATATTTAACAAAATAATATGAAAATGAAGAACATCCTGATTCATCTTATAGATCTCTCTTGCCTCAAACTTAAAATTGTATAATAGGTCTGGATCTCTAGTTTTATTTTGTTGTTCCATCATTTATTTCCAGAAAAATGAAACTGTTCATGGGAAAAAAGAAGAAATAGCTATTATAGTGCCTTCTGACTGCTTATGCTACAGTATTAGCTGTCCGTTTCTAAACAAGCAGGAAACAAAGAAAAAGCTCAAATTGAAAAGCCATTAGTTAAGATGTTTCACTTTCATTTCTTACTAGAAGATGTGACTTTTTGGAAGGAAACTTATAACCGTAAATGACCCCAATAAGAATAGGATGAGTGTGAGAAAAAGGATAAAGACGGATGGGAAGAGAGAGTTTTAGTTGGGATAAGAGAAAGGTTCTCACTGATTTTCAAATTCAGAATTATAAAGATATTTTTTTATACCGGTAGCTGCTGCTGGCTACAATTACTCCTTATTATGATGAGAAGAAAATGATACAAGGAAAAAATGATACCTTATGGATAATGAAAATAAAATTCACAGATCAAAATAAAAACAGAGTAAGATTCTGGAAAGAGACGCGGTGGCTCAGTGGCTAATACGCTGAGCTTGTTGATCAGAAAGTTCGGCGGTTCGAATCCCTAGCACCGCATAATGGAGTGAGCTCCCTTTACTTGTCCCAGTTTCTGCCAACTTAGCAGTTCGAAAACAGGTAAAAATGCAAGTAGAAAAATAGGGACCACCTTTGGTGGGAAGGTAACAGTGTTCCGTGCGCGTTTGGCGTTTAGTCATGCCGGCCACATGACCACGGAGACATCTTTGGACAGCGCTGGCTCTTCGGCTTTGAAATGGAGATGAGCACTGCCCCCTAGAGTCAGGAACAACTAGCACATATGAGTGAGGGGAACCTTTACCTTTAAGGTTCTGGAAGTACTATCTGCAAATACAACAAATTGACTACAGTAATAACTTGAAACAGAATTCGCTGATCACCCACCGCCTGTTTGATAATTCACATCTCTTTCTAGCACAATATGTGCCATGTATCCTAGAAAAGACTTCCCCCAACCCTTTGGGCTTTGCAGACCAGGGAGTGGCAGGAAGAGGGAATGGATCCCTGTGAGTGGCAGACATGAGTGTGTGCATCTCCATTTGCTTGAGCAGCAGGTACACACATCTGAAATAGAGTGTGTGCACACTTGCTTGTCTGCTGCTCACGCAAGTGGTGATGCGCACAGGCGCGTTCCCCCACCAACACTTCCATGGCCCAGTTCTGAAGGGCTCAAGGCTCGGTAGCGGGGCTGCAGCCCAGGGGTTGGGGACCCCTGTCCTACAGGATGACCACAAAATGTTGGTGCATTTTTTAATGCTGGTCTTTGTGTATGTGTGTGTGTTGTCTGAACTGTCAGACTGTGCCTGCTCTTAGAATAACAGAGTTGGAAGGACTGCTTAGGCAGGAATCCCTACACCACCATCCCTTGCCTCCAGAAGTTCTGAATGCTCCAACACTGGAGGTTTTTAAGAAGATGTTGGATAATCATTTGTCTGAAGTGGTGTAGGATTTCCTGCCTGAGCCGGGGGTTGGACTAGAAGACCTCTAAAGTCCCTTCGAACTTCATTATTCTGAAAAAAGAAGGGGAAATGAGTTAGGTATTAGAATGGGAAGCAGAGAAGCAGAGGAATCTGTATGCTGTTGGAAAAGAAACAACCCAAACAAGGCAAAAACGTACCCGATCTAATCAAATTTAAGCACATTAGTCCGATGGGTTTTATAAAAACCAGCGTGTGCATGCTCCTTCCTAATGCAATTAGTCACACAATGCAACCCAGCATGCTTTTACTTGGAGACAAAAGATCCTCTTCCATCTATTGCCAAGAAAACTGCATGGATGTGTCCATGAAATTATCAAGATTCGAGCATGAATTCTGGCCATCTTCACCTCTTTAAGCACCAGGAATTCAGAGAGGCTTGCTTCAAGTGGGATAGCTCCTAAGGACACCTTAACTTTGGCTGAACTATGTCTTCTTAACTAGAATGCTCGCATATCCGGACTTAATTTCCTGTAAAAAGGAAAATCTTCTAATTGTATTTGTGCTTACAAAGATCAGCAAAGTCCAGCACGATGCAATGTGGCCTCCTGCCATGAACCATGACAGAATAACAAGAAGGGACCTTGGGGGACTTATAGTCCAACCCCCTGCAAGCCGAAGACCCCATACCATTTCAGACAAATGGTTGTCCAATCTCTTCTTTAAAACTTCCAGTGTTGGAGCATTCACAACTTCTGGAGGCAAGTAGTTTCACTGATTAATTGTTCTGTCAGGAAATTTCTCCTTAGTTCTAGGTTGCTTCTCTTCTTGATTAGTTTCCATCCATTGCTTCTTGTCCTGCCCTCAGGTGCTTTGGAGAACAGATTGATCCACTCTTTATGGCAACCCCTGAGATATTGGAACACTGCTGTCTTGTCACCCCAAGTCCTTCTTTTCATTAAACTAGATATACCCAATTCCAGCAACCATTCATGTTTTAGCCTCCAGTCCCCTAATCATCTTTGTTGCTCTTCTCTGCACTTTTTCTAGGGTCTCAACATCTTATTTGCATCATGGTGACCAAAACTAGACGCAATATTCCAAGTGTGGCATTACTAAGGCATTATAAAGTGGTATTAATACTTCACATGATCTTGATTCTAGCCCTCTGTTAATACAGCCTTGAACTTTTTTGGCTTTTTTTTTTTTTTTGGGGTAGCTACTGCACACTGCTGGCTCATATTTAAATGTTTATCCAATAGGACTCCAAGATCCCTCTTAGTTACTACTATTGAGTGAGGTACCACACATACTGTACCTGTGCATTTTGTTTTTCTTGCCTAAATGTAGAACCTTACTTTTTTCACCATTGAATTTCATTAGATAGTGTCGAATGTTCATTTTTGTCAAGATCCTTCTGTATCTTAAGCCTATCTTCTGGTGTTGGCTATTCCTGCCAGCTTGGTGTCATCTGCAAATTAGATGAGTTCCCCATCTATCCCCTTGTCCAAATCATTGATGAAGATTTTGAAGAGTACTGAACCTAAAACAGAGCCTCGGGGTACCCCACTGCATACTTCTCTCCATGTAGATGCATTTCCATTGAGGATTATACACTGAGTGTGGCTGGACAGCCAATTACAAATCCATCTGGTAGTGATGCTGTCTACCCCACATTTTTCTATCTTATTAAGTAGTAGGTTATGGTCTACTTTATTAAATACCTTACTGAAGTCCAAGTAAATTATATCCACAGCATTCCTCTGGTCCACTAATTTTGACACTTTGTCAAAGAATGCAATAAGATTTGTCTGACATGATTTGATAAACCAATGTTGGCTTCTGGTTGTTTTGTTTGGCTCTAGGTGTTCGCTAATTCATTGCTTATCTTTTCCAGAATCTTCCCAGGTATTGAGGTCAGGTTGATTGGTCTGTAATTTCCTGGATCTACTTTTCCCCCCTTTTTTGAAGATGTGAACTACATCAGCTCTTTTCCAGTCCTCTGGCAATTCCCCGGTGCTCCAGGATCTTTGAAAGATATAGTTCAGTGATTCTCAGATCACATCTGCCAGTTCCTTCAGAACCTTGGGATGTAATCCATCTGGTCCTGGTGATTTGAACTTGTCTAGGGTGGACAGGTGCTCACTTATCATTTTCTTCCCTATTTTGTGTTCCTAATCTATTTCTAACGGTGCTGTTTTGATAGGTTGGATTGGTTTTTTCCCCTTTGTGTAAAGATAGATGCAAAAAATGAGTTAAGCAGTTCTGCTTTCTCTGTTGCTTGTCACTTTCTTGCCACTTTCTCCCACCAATGAACAAATAGTTTCCTTGACTTTTTTCTTGTTTTTAACATGTTGAAAAAAGCTTTTTTTGTTATTTTGCCTTAGTTCACTTTGAGCCTTAGCTTTCCTCGCTTCATCTTTTCAGGCTTGGGCTATTTGCTGATATTCTGCCCTAATTATGTGCCCCTTTTTCCACTTTTTATGCTTGTCCTTATCCAATGTTTACATTCCAATTACCTATAGTGTAACAACTTGTTTTAATAGACCATTCACCAATAGAGTATTAATTAGGTTTAATGTTAAAGAAAAAAGTATGTCATCACCAAGATTTGTGTCATGCATTGTAAAACTTAACTATCTTGGTTAGGCTACATTGGATGTAATGGATCTGCCAGTTACTGCTGGAGAATATTTGAAGGAAATTTCATTTAGAGGTAGCCCTCATTTAGTGAATATTTTATTTAGTGACTGTTTGTAGTTACAATAGTAATGAAAAAGTAACTTTGCGACCAATCCTCGCATTTATGACCTTTGTAGGTCTCTAAAGCAAAGGAAAGCTGAAGTAAGTTCATAGACACAGTTAAGGATTCCTTTATACATTACTAAATGTCAGATCCTATTGTGGTTACTAAATGAGAACCACAGGTAGACTTCATTTATGACCACTCTTGGGACCAGCAACTTAGTCACTAAGCAAAATGGTTACTAAGTGGGAAATTATGTGTGACTGCTTTCCAGCTTGAAATTGATGAAACCTGGCTGGGTGACTTTGAGCCAGTCACAGTCTTAGCCTAAGCTATCTCACAGGGCTATTGCTGTAGGGCACAGGTGTCAAACTCGCAATGTCACATGGCCATCATGCAACGTTTTTCCCCTTTGCAGAGCTGGGGTGGGCATGGCCTGCGCATAACTCTCTCCCTCGCCCTTCCCTCGCTCCTCTCTACAAATCAATCAATACTTGTTTCAAATAGTTTTCTACTTACTTTACTTCACTATTACTATTATTATGCAGAGAAATCACCTCCATTATGCATGTAATTCTATCTTTACTTCCTGATGACCCACAAATTATCCCACAAGTTAAAAACATCTGAAGAGAGCTGAGAGTGGATAGTATAACAAGTAGTCCTCAACTTACAATCATTCATTTGGTGACCAGAGTTACAATGGCACTGAAAAAAGTGACTTATTTTTCACTTATAACCATTGCAGGATCCCCATGCCTATTAAAAACACCAGCCTACAGTAGATTTAGTTTGTCCACATAGTTATTTGATGGAGGAAAGACTAGCATTCCTCAGACTATGATAGTTCAGACAGACACGAGGAAGCACACAAAGCCTTAGTGCAATCAGTGTAAAAAGTTAATGTACAATGGACTTTGACTCTCCACTCCAAATCTAAAGCGAGCAAAGTTTTGAATATGGAAAAGCCTAGTAGTTCCTAGAATTGCATTTAGCTTCTTCTTTTAAAGGAACTTTCACCAAGGAAGATGGAAGATCCCTGAGGGAGCATATAATGGAGAAATCCATTTAACAACTTTAATATTCTCCTCTAACATAGAATATTTCAGACGTGGGTAGTTGCTTGAAGTGTTTCACAAATTACTCCATTAAGGGATGCAGAAACATACACTGCAGAACTTACTGGGGAACAGACTTTCTACAATAACAATCTTAAGAGGTAATAAGCACTGGGGGGACGACGACGACCTTGAAATGACTAAATAAAAGAAGGACATGGAGAGAACATGCCTCAATTCCTATTGTGCAAAACAAGATTGATAGTTCTAAGTCTTATCCAAACTGCCAGGCAAGGAGCTACATTATAAAAGTCAGGGAAAGCTGAGGGATATAATTGAGCATCCTTCAATCAAAAAAAGGCCCTCCTGCCTGGCAATGAAAAGAGAAAATGAGAAAAGAGACAAAAGCACTGGCAATCAGGATTGCCAGCCATCAAGATGCAATCAAAGGACTCATGTACAGATATAATTATCATAGCAATGGGGTGCTGGGGTGAAGGAAACATATACAAAACTAATTGCTTCAAACTGAAAATATATCCTCTGATACCAGGTTGTGTCCATTTTCTTGTAGAAAACACTATATTGGTCAGTTTTTACAGCAACAAACAAGTCCACTGAGGTTATTTCCCATTCACAGGTATAATGTTGGAAAATTAGGACCTCCATCTGGGTGCTGAGTGACTGTCAGGCCTGGAAGCCATCTTTTGTATTAGGCCTTCAGACCTGCCACGTTTACTACTGTGAGAAATTGGGAGAGGGATGGTATGGAGCATGGTTATGATATATAGTCATAACATTCCTTTCTCAAGAAGTCAAGAACAACTTGCCCTGCACCTGGAAGGCTGGAACTGGGAGGCATCTCCAGTTGGAACGATGTGATGGGCTTGTGGGTGTTGGGCAGGGACTTGAACTTTTCTTTGGGTGGGGAAAACCTGGAAAATTTCAGATTCGGGTTTTCCCAGATATGCCAATATGACATCTCTAATAAAATGTAACTTTGAGGCAACTCAAGCCTTGGAGTTTTATTTCGTTGGCGGTGTTACTTGGAACCCTGACAGGGACTCCATTAAACAGATAATACATTAATTTCCATGAGAAATGGAATCTATCGAAAGGTGCATGAATAGGAAAAGAGTACCTTTTGTTTGCTGATACACTGAACAAGCTGAACAAAATGTTATGTTGCACAATGCAGCCAATAGTCAACATGAGGTAAATGTATATATGCCAAACAGATGCAGACATACAACCATAATCATACATTGTAACATATTATATGGAAACATGTAGCTGCAGGATCCATTCAGGAAAGCCATTTTCCCCCAACACAACAAAATAAGCTAATCTGAAATGTGACTATCCTGAATTTATTGAGCTAGATATTACTGTATTTGATGAGTTGCAAAGATCTATTAGCTTCACTTCATTGTCAGTTTTGAGGATGACAAAATAATCAAATCTAATTCACATCTGAGAGTATGGTACTTCATCATACTTTCTTCTTGAACAAAACTTCATACACCAATGTGGAACTGGAAAGGATAAACAATAAATACTGCAAGGCTTGAATTCTATGGCATACCCCATAGCTATCGAAGTTGAGACTAAGACTCTGCAGTGTAGGATTTCCATCCTTGGAGAGCAACTGCCAGTGGAAACTGAAGTAGGGATCCTGGAGATTATATACTAAAAATCAAAGATGTTATTTAGCAGCATTTCTGAAAAGTCTTTTGTAAAAATAAAAGGGGAGGCAGCAGTTTTGAGAAATGTTGTTGCCTCATGTTGCATATTAGCTTATAGCAACTGTAATGCTAGAGAATGGCAATTTAATTCCAACTATGGGTTTTATTTGCAGTAGAGACACTGCTACTGACTAGCATGATTGCCACTCTCATGCAGTGTTTTGGATTTTGACTTTCTCCATAGCATTAGCTGTACTCTAGAAGAAAAATACTTCTGTGATGAGCAGATCTTCCATCATGTTCTGAACCTCAAGAGACACCAATGGTCCTGATCAGATGTAGCAGTGGAGAGCAAAAACTCCTTTTAATGTGGTCAGTCACATAGGGAGCTGTGTTATATTCAGCGATGTTCATCTGCTGCTTGGAGATTTGGGAGGCCTCTGCTAAGAAAACGGAAGCAAGGTCTCATTTATCATCTAGCATATACAGTAGAAAATAGGTCATCTTTTCACAAAGAAAAACCTGATATTAGCCGTTATAGGCTTGGAAATTCCATTCTAAACAATAACTTTGTTGTGAATTAAAAAATATATGAAAAGCATTCATGTTCTCCTTTAATAAGGGCCGTAAGACACTTTGCACTACATTTTAATGTGTAACCTCAACTACCAGTGATTTGAAGGCCAAATGCCAGAAAAAAACTGCTACCTCTTTTGGTCAGAGGACTAGAGCCTGATATTTGCCATATGGTTTTTCCTGATTTCAACAAAGCCAGAATATTAGCAATATTTGTGGCTTATAAGCATCTGAAGACAATGGAATACAAGCTATCTACTCAAAATGGGATCTACTGTAACTAAAGATCAAGAGCCTCACACAACCTGATCAGCTCTTCAGGATATGTTTGACTTTCTTCAGAGATCCCATTGACTAGTCTCCAACCATGGTATCCAGATAAGAGGGTGAATCTTAAGAGTAAACCTGATGATCAGATGGCAAGTCATGAAAAGTCACTACTTTAGCACTGAGAAGGGGCGTTGGTCCTACCTGATACGCTCCTCGTAGGGTTGAGGTAGCCTCCAGGGAAAGGGTTAACTTCATCCTGCCAGCCTATTGGACTAAGTCTTTGTATAAATTAATCGCCTCGTTCTATCCCAGCCAGTTTAAAACGAAGACGATGGACAGACCTGACGCGTAGCCCAGAAAGGATAGAAAGGAATATAGTGATACATGCGAGGACCCTACACTAGTCGGGAGGGCCTGGAGGCTACCTCAACCCTACGAGAAGGAGCGTATCAGGTAGGACCAACGCCCCTTCTCCATAGTTCGTTGAGGTAGCCTCCAGGGAAAGGGACATACCAAAGCTTGTCCAGTTAAATGGGGTGGGTTACTGGGGATGAGCCCTAAGACTCCGAAACTACGTGCTGAAGAACTCTTCGCCCAAAGGCTGCATCAGGCGAGGCGTAAGAATCCAAACGGTAATGTCGAATGAAAGGAGATAATGATGTCCAAGTGGCCGCCTTACAAATCTCCTCAAGGGATGACTGAGTCGCCCATGCCGCTGTTGTGGCCGAGCTACGTGTAGTGTGAGCCATAATTCTCGGTGGTC
>JANHFT010002863.1:80903-94036 GCA_032467955.1 Pseudoxenodon macrops | reverse complement strand
CCTCTGCTTTTGGGACACAGTGGCACGGTAGGTTTTTTTTTTTACATCCCAAGGCTCCAGAGGTTTTCTAGGAACCCCCCAGAGGCCAGAAACGGGCCATTTCCCAACTTCTGGTGGGACTGGAAGGCCCAGTTTTCATTCTCCCAGCCTCCAGAGGCTTTCTAGGAACTTGGCGAGGGCAAAAACGTCCTCCCCGGAGGCTGGAAACAGGCCATTTCCTGACTTCTGATGGGACCAAAAGGCCTGGTTTTCGCTCTTCCCCAACCTCCAGAGGCTTTCTAGGAACCTGGGGAGGGCGAAAATGGCCTTACCTACCCACCCCAGAGGACCCCTAGAGGCCAGAAACACCCTTCCAGAGCCTCCGTGCAAGCCGGTTCCCTCAAAACGGGCCGCATGAAGACTCCTGGGAAGGGAGGGGGCGTGGCCAGCATAAAATCAGCTGGTGCGCGCTAGAGCTGATCTGCGGCAATAGCTCCTGTGCCGGCAGATATGGCTCTGCTACCTGTGTCCCGCATGCCAAACGTTCGCCATCACAGTTATATATAATAACACTGGATGTCTAATAAATATACAGATAACAAAATTTAAAAAATTTAAAACCTATCATACCCCCAAGGATTATACAGATCATCTTTTACTTACATTCATTTAGTGACTGTTCAAAGTTGCAACACCACTGAAAAAAATGATTTGCGACTATTTTCACACTTGTAACCATTGCAGTATTCCCCTGGTCATATGATCAAATATCGGACTCTTGGCAGCTGGTTCATATTTATAACAATTGCCATATCCTGGGGTTATCCTTTTGTATCTTAACAAGCAAAGTCAATGGGGAAGCCATATTCACTTAACAAACATATTACTAAACTGCAGTGATTCACTTAACTGTGGGAAGAAAGGTTATAAAATGGGGCAAAGCTCACTTAACAAAGGTTTCACTTAGCCACATAAATTTTGGGTTCAATTGTGGTTGTAAATTGAGGACTAACTGTAACCCAATCACAAACCATAAGTGATCTGATGCCTGAGGGAAAAGCCAGCTTTCTAGAAGGGTAGGATACCTCTGCACAAGGAGCTGGGAGGTTGGGGTGTTGTTCCACAAAGTAAGCACAGCCATGGAAAAGCTTTCTAAGTCCCAGCAGAAGGTAACATTTAAGAGGGGACTGGAATGAGTGCATCCAATGCAACCCAGTGGGGGAAGAGATCCTGAAGATAACCTATAGTGATGTAGTATATACTGCTTTAAAGGTGATAACAGGATAACCTTGAATTGTACCCAGAAAGAAACAGGAAGTCCATGCAGGAGCAATGCAGCATGGGCAAACTGCAGAGCACCCAGAACTGTATACCATTGCAGTTGCTGAATGATCTTCAAAGGCATCGCCATGTAGAATGTGTAGCAGCAGTCCAATGGGGAGTGACCAGGGCATGAGTGACCATTCCTGGTGAAATTGAATGTAATTGGGACACAAAGTAAACCTGCACAAAAGCCAACTGAGCCATAGCTGCCACCTGTTTCTGGAGCGGGAGCTGTGAGTCCAAGAGGACCTCCAAATTATACAACAATTCTGTATGAAGGAGTGCTATCTCATCCAGAGCTAGATAGTAAATCTTCAGATCAAAGAAACCCAGAGTCACAATGTCTTGCAAGGGTTGTGTCCCATCTAATTCCTTCCCATTTAGACCCTACAACCTCCAGGTATCTGGTATGCACGTAAACTGGCATCACCTGTCTGGCTGGGGGCAGAGAGGCACCATTACAGGTCATCAGTCTTTTGGTGATACTCCATCTCAAGTCATGGAATGAATGAGAGGGACAAAAACTATTATGTCATCAGCATTGATGATACTTGATTTCAAACTATGGAATGAATTTACCAATTCACGTAGATGGTAAACATAAGGGATGAGAGATGAGAGTTCAAAAGGATATGGCTCTTGATTATATTAAACACTACCAAGAGGGCTAAGATGGATGCATCACCATCAGCCCGAGTCCTGCAGAGGTTGTTCACAGGCATGTTCAATACTGAACTCTGAAAGGGATCATCTTCCAATCTGCTTGCAAGTTATTTAGCAATAGCACTTAGACTTATATGCTGCTTCACAGTGCTTTACACAGTGCTCTCTAAGCGATTTAAAGAGTCAGCATATTGCCCCCAACAATCTGGATCCTCATTTTACCCATCTTGGAAGGATGGAAGGCTGAGTCAACCTTGAGCCCGTTGAGATTCAAACTGCCAAATTGCAGCCAGCAGCAGTAGCCCACAGTACTGCATTCTAACCACTGCACCACCACAGATCATGGTGACACAGTACAAGTCATCCCTTTGAACAAGCTTCCTTAAAATAAGAAAGTTGGAGATGACAAAAGTTGACCACCAAATGGTCAAAGGATGAATCACTGTCTCCTTCCAGCAGAAGACCAGCAGAATCATCCTTTCCCACATGAAGGATTGAACTCAACCACATTTCACCTCCTGGAAAACCTTAACCAATTAAGAAATGCACAGGTCCAGATAGAGATGACACAGCTCACAGCCATTCTCTCACTGTTTCAGGACAAATGCATAAAATAATCTTAGGTTCTCCTACTTATGAGAATCAGATGGTCTAAAAGAACATGTATGTTTATCCATATGATTATAAGAATTCAGAATGTTCAGGTCTCATTTCAGTTATTTCTCTTTAATTATTACTGCCCAGTCCTTAATTGACCTGGAAAATCTTCATTAAACTTATAAATTGAGAAAATTATGCATATGACTTGGTAGCTGCTGCATCTAATTAGAGGTTTCTTACTATAGTCTGTAAATAACCTTCAAGACTGGCTGTGTTTGCATAACATACTGAACCACAATATGTTCTGTGTGGTTACATGAGTTTTGATTTCAGTCAATGTATAATATAAACTTAGGATAAGTAAGCCAAGATTAAATTAGCCACAATATTGTATAAATAGCTATTATTGAAAAATTGGGTAGAACAATCTTGTGTTTTTGCACAATTTGGCCTTTTTTATAAACTAAGAAACATTATCTAATTTAGCCTGTCATTTTCAATATTTTGCTGGGTCATACTTATAATGTACTTATCAGTTTTCAACAGCTTTAAGAACTCACCAGTTCTTGCTCTACATTTTTAAGAGTTTTGTGCAGATTATTTTGAAAGCTTTAGGAAGTATAGTGTATATCTTTCTGCTGTTTCAATGCTAAATTTTATATTTTTAATTTTAAGAGGTACCAACAGGAAATACACACACACACACACTTTATATTTATCCATGGTTAAGCTAAAACATTGTGGAGCAAAAACTAATCACAATTTCATTTGTATGAATTTAGCTGCAAATAGTTAAAACATTTTAAAACTTGATAAATTTAGCATAATAGGAAGTTGTCCTAGCATTGACTAAAAAAGATTTAAACCCACTGAATAGTTAGTGGACTGGGTTCACACAAAATGCATATCGCAATTATCCATATGTCTGTTCTGCAAACCACAAAATATTTAGGATTAGGAATGCGAGATCATTCTGGCATTCAAATAATCAGGTTATTATTAGTGAAAGCACTTCATTAGATGTGACATTATTGCAAATCTCAAATCCAAATAGGTTAGCAGCCTTAGTCTGCCCAGTCTATTCACCAAGAAAATGAGATAAAGATGCAGAATCTGAAAATTCAAAGTACTGTATATCATTACCAAAGTTTTTACCAACACTTACCAGCGTAAGAAAACATTTTCCAACAAATGGATTGCAGCACTTATACTACATTTACTGCAGCTTACCTAAATAATGAAAAGGGGTCATTCACATAATGAAGGCTTTCTAGCATTGTGTTTCAAGTGCTCTTGGGATACTTAGAAGGGTTGGAGGAAATATTCTCCAATATGGCATCCCTTGACCTACTTAATCTGATGGTATATTGAGCCACAACCTAACAAACAAATTTATCCTAATGCATTGCCTGGATCTCTCACAAGAATGATGTGGAACTGGAGTGAAGATTTTTCATGCAAATGATAATTTCAGGTAAAGAGACTATAATGTAGCTTAATAATTGCATTTCCCCCAAATGTTTTCTAAAGCTACTGTTTTGATGGTTAATGTCTGGATATTAGAGCAAACCATGGTTTATTAAACATATCCCAGCTGGGTTCATATACCATACATAAACAGCAGTTCATAATGCTGTTTGTAAAACAGTTGCTATATTTATTTTATATCTATGATCACAATGACTTGGTTCTCATATTGTGTCAAACCATAATATGTTTTATGTGGCTAGAGTAAGAACAAATCTTACTATGAGGCGTGTAGGGAGAAAATGTATGTTACTCTGGGAAGGATTCTAAGTGAAAATCAAGTATCTGATTTGAAGCATATATCCCATATCTGCCTTGTATATGGTTTTTTTGGAATAGTTATATGTCTTTTTCCTTAGCTACGGTAATTTACTTTTCTGTGAAATCCATTTTGGATTACAGTTTTACAACAATGTCCATAGCACTTTTCTCAAAATGTAAAATAGGACTGCACAATGTGTTTGTCTGCCCTCAAAGTTTGGAGATTCCTATGGGATGACTTCCTTCACTCCCAAGGTAATTTTTTTCCTTTTTTTCAAAAACAATACTAAATTTATAATTTTCATATAGGGAAAAAAATAGTAAATACTGTGTAGATAATTCCTTTATAACAGGGAAATATTATTGCTGAGCTTTATAGAAATGTTTATTTTATCAGAAACAGTGATAGATTTATTTTCTTACCTTAAATAACTTGAAAAGTTATGAAATCCTAGCCTCCCAACTGATATGTTTATAAAAGTTTATAGTAACAAAAGTAAACAATAGGTCAGTCTAACATTCCAAAGGTAATGTACAGTATAGTGTTTAAATCACTTAGGCAACCCAAAACAACACAACAGTTTAGCCTTTTGATATACAGTATGACCAAAATGAAGGACTTAAATTGAATGACTCAACTCCAGGAGCTACCTGTTAAAGAACTACTGTAGTGTTAGCAGCAGATATTTCTTCAATTTCTGTAACAAAACTTCTGTACTCTATCAGTTAAAATGATAAACATACTGGTAGTTTGTGGCTTGGAAGAAAATTTTGAGTTCTCCATCTCTTCTGTTAAAAATACTAATAACTCTACCTACTTTCTTGCCAGCAATAATAAGAATAAATTAGAAAAGCAAGCAGTATTGAAGCAGCAAGCATGATTGAACTGGTTATTGGTACTTCAAATAACTTCAATACAATTCTTCATATTAATCTTGGGCTAATACATTGTATTGAACAGAATTGACATTTGCGAACATTTTGATGTTTCCATTGTTCTATAATTGATGTGGTTTATTGGTGGCATTGTCATATGGGTTCTTTAATTGTATTATTTTATCTTTCTATTTCAAATGTACACCACTTTGAGGATCTTTGCTGACAGGAATCAGTGGTACTGTCTGTAGGCAAAGCAGGATATAACAATAATAGCAATGTTTGTATTTCTGCTCTATTCATACACAAAGTGCAGTGTGATAGGATGGAAAAAATATTAAATTGATCAAATAAAATCAAGCAAGGCTGATCCATTTGTTGCTTTTGTTGCAGAAATTAGACATAACTGTCTTCTGCTTTTTTCATTAATCATACAGATATATACCTGGTTGCTGCTGTAGCAACTACTTAGTCTCCCAGCAGTCTGACAAATCTGTTTTTACCATTTCAGTCTGCTGGTAAGTGCTCATATGGCAGGAACTTTTCTATGTTTGTTTTTTTCAAAAAATCTTTCCACATAAAAATGTGAAAGAGAGAGATTCTACCCTGGTCATTTGTCTGATACGGTTAATCAAAGTTTATTAAATAAGCAACCATTGGGATTTTATGCAATGTATTAAACTACAAACTCTTTTCAAATTTCATGTTATGTCTTAGCTTGACAGCAACTAAGGCTATGCATGAGAAATACATGTAATTTCTTTAGCAATGAAAGAAAAACTAATTTCTTGTCATAGAGGTTGGTTACAACCAAACTAATATAAAGGCCTGTAGGACTAAAAAATTAACTTTAAAAATGTCACTATCTTTGCTTCACTACCTCTATACGAATAAGTATTCAGAGTTTAGAAAAGCACTGAATGCTTCTGCTGAAAACTTATGCCATAATAAACTTGCTGATCTTGAAAATGACTGAAGATTTTGTTGTTGTTCAAGAAGATGTAATGTGGGGAACTGCCTCTAGTGCCATAATAGAGTTAAGGATTCCTTCTCAATTAATTGAAGCCTGCAGTTTTTTGCTATGAGTGCCTTGCCTCTGCATATCACAAAAAGCAGGAGGTGCATTTAGTTCTTTTTACCTCCACCCTTCTCTCTTGTCAATTTTAGGCTGCCCCACCTTTCTAGAGCAGCAAAATAATCTCATTTAAACCCAAGGGAGGTGTCCAAAGGACAAGGGAAAAGGAACTCCCAATATTAAAAGGTAATACATATCAAACATTTTACAGAGGTACATTTCAAGAATATGGTTTCAGAAGAAGGGGAAAAGAAAGTGGAAATTAGGCAAACCAAGAAATGCCAGTGTTTGTAATATAACCTGGAGATACATCACATTTCAGTTATTTGTAGTATTAATGGTAAAGTTTGATGTGAAAAACTAAAGGATTTTTTCCATTGCAGAATCTTCAAAGTAAATTGCTACACTGTAAATGTGCCAAATGCTTCTATTTATTTATTTAGCGTATGTTTTTAGAATTGTACTGATCCCTCCCTACAAAATAAATATACATTAAAAATGAGGAGTATTTTCTCATCTAGATTCTCTTACAAAATCTCGTTTATTGGCATATTCTCAGAGAACGGAAAACATAGAACAAGGGATCTTTAAGCAAAGTGTATGCAAATATATACAAACATAGATCTGAACAGATTGTTTCCAGAGAAGTATTCTTATTGTGTCTAAATGCTGCTTGCAATTTTATCCAATAAACTGCTCTTTCCAAAGCTGTTTGAGGAGGTAATTATTTCTAAATGGTGGGGGTAAGGATGTTTTTCCAGTAATTTCCAAATTCACAATGTTTGAAAAAGGGCACATTTCTTCGATAAAATAATTATTTCACGTGAGGAAAAAGTGTTTGGAAATTGATAGGTTTGGCTTTTAGCATCAATATAAACACCTTTGCAACTTGATAAGAAAAAATAGTATTAACATAGCCATGTCCGTGGCAGATAAGATGTGTAGGGCGGGTAGTCTGTTTCTTTCCCCCCCCTCTGTTTTGGAAACTCTTTTTGCACCAAACCATTAGATGTGTTACATGATCCTATGGTGGAGCTCAGCTCCTTTTTCTAATATAAATATTAAAATAAACTGTTAAAGATGGCAAGTTTAGAAAAGGATCATTCATACTCTGAAACGCCACAGCAACCAGAGGCCACACCAGAAGAGTATGCTGTTGCAGGTAATGCAAATTATTTTGGGGAAAGGGATTGCTTTTTGGGAGACAAGTTTACATTTTTTCAAGAATTACCTGGTCTCTGATCCTTGCCCCTGATAAACCTCTATTCTTATTTTGCTTTCGTTGTGTAAACATTGGGAGGATCTTCTGCAAATGTTGTTTGTGTGCATAGCACCTTTAGCCTTCAAATAGGTAAAAACAGAAGCAAAATGCTAAACATAGCAGAAGGTTATCCCCTCTACTTTTAAACAGCTTTAGATTTGGATTGAGATGATCATTTTGGATCTGGATCTTTAAGTTCACTGGGTGATCTTAAAAACTCCTCACCTAATTTATCTTGCAAGGTTGCAGATGTAGAATGAGGAAGTACGGGATATAAATATGGATCAAGAGAACACTGATTTGTTCAAACTGCTTCCACATAAAATGTTCCCTCTGTCTTCATCCTCAAAACTCTGGAGAGTAACCCAACCTTGGAAATACCTAACAAATGTATATCCCTATAACATTGTTTGCTACAGTGATGCAAGTGAAAAGGAAAGGAAATTTGCAAAGGAAAATCAGACACCAAGAGAAATAATGAAGTATATCTACAGTAGAGCTAGCCACCAATTAAGTCAAGGGAACAGATGCAAGCATTTTATTTCAAGTGTCAGGAAAGATGTGCAAATTATTACTTTATTGCCTTATTTTATTGCCAGGGAAACAAAGAAGCATTGATGGAATTTTCTGCCTCAGATACAAAAATAATTGTTGGGTGCCATGTGTATCTTAACTTAGGGAAAGGTTGGGTGCTGTTTTATGTTCTGCCTCAGGCAATCAAATATCTTAGACCCACTGCTAATTCTCCCGACACCTCCCCATACCCGCCATGAACTGCCATGAATAATAAAAGGAAAAACAGAGACAAATGTGAAAAACAGGCAGATAAATACAATGACTACGTTAGACTTGTTTTCAGTCCAGCAGTGGGAACATGGGATAATAATATGGTTGGGAAAAGGAATTGGCATGAGAAAATAACTGAAATAAAATTAAAAACTATTTCTGCTAGTCAGATATCCTCCTGCATCCCTACCATAAGTGTCCATTATCCTCATATTAACCTTATAAAAGAAATAAATCCCATTATTGAACTGTAGCTCAAACTCAGAATATCCATTTCTAGATACACAATCACAAATTGTGCAGTCCTTTTTATTTCTGTTGTAATATTAAACAAAGACATAAGAGCAGATGATGTTGCCATAGAATTGCTGGTCTAGACAACTGTGGTCCTTATGGTGAAAGAACAGTTTGTCAAACCAATCTTTCTGTTTTATGCTCCACTTTTTTGGGGGGAAAGAGAAATACAGCATTTTAACTTTTTTTTTTTTGCTTCATTGTACCAGTACAAAGCAAAAACTATAGAAAATGATAATGTGTAATGATGAAATGATAAAAGTGTGTTGGTGCACTAGGTACTAGCCAGATGGTAGACTATATAGAGAAAATATATTTGCATTACAAGATACTTGGTGCTTGCTTCTCTCACCATCAAAGGCTGGAGGATAGATTCATTTCATGCATAGGGAGACTTCACTTGCTGCTGAAGTGGATACTATCCATAATATTCCACATGTGGATTGAAAGAAACATTTGTGACTTGCATGAATCCAAAGCACAGAGAAGCATCAAGTGGCAGATGTTAATATGCGGATGCAACTTTCCCCCCCTTAGTTTTATGGTAGAGTCCATTTAAGGTAGATTTACCTTAATACTTATATTTGAATACCATAAATATAAATAAATGAACCTTGAGGTGTCACTGAAAAAATTCTCTGCTGCAGCTGATGTGCTTCTATTACAAGTGTGGAATTAATTTATGTCATGGGTATAGACCACTTTTCCTCTTCATAGCTTCATATTATAATAGCATAATGAACAGATTCTAATGAAGGAGAATCAAGTAGAAATGTCTCAGACTATGGGGAAACCATTACCTGAGAAAAATGTTTAAAAGTATTTATGATCAAGAGGCACTTATCTTACATGTGTCATGCATCTGTGTCAAAGGCAAATGAAATGTAGATTCTGTCACAGCTAGAAAATTAAGTTGTTACCATATGTTATAGCTTTCATATCTTAACTGATTATGAAATATCATCCAATATTGGATATAGAAAGAGATTCTTATAGATTTTTTTCCCCAAAAAGGAAAAAAAAGGGAGCATTTCCCATTGTGATATTGGTCAAGTTGAATGTTACTTAGATAAATGCTGATAGCATGTGGACTGACGTGCCCAAATCAACAGGCCAGACTATACGCTTCCTTAAGGTTGTTCTGTATATGTCATCTCCAACATCAAAACATGTTTCTAAGTTCAGAATTCATCATCAAGCAAAGTTCTATCCCATTCACTGTTTGGACAAAAGTGTCTGATGTCATTTCTCTAATCTGGACAAGATGACTCTTTCTGTTCTCATTTGGAGTCGCGATAGGTGGGTCAAAAGTGACATGCCACACTGCAAAATGCACCAGACTTGTTTTTAAAGAAATGAATTGTACTGCCTGCAGTATCAGGTTACATTACAATGTAAGTGTAGCTAAAGGGACAAACATGAACATAGGCTGCATACCATTATATGAAGATACTATACATACAGAATGAAGCTTTCGTGTTTTTAAAAGCTTTGGCTGCATAATTGCTTACTGAATTTTGCATACTAAAATAATATTTTAACACACTGAAGTGGTTTTAACAAGGAAGTAAAATAATAACTTTCATTCTGATGTTTCTCTGGCTTGTCTCAGCAGATTTTTTTTAATGAAAACAAAAGATGAGCACATATGATAAATCCTTCCGCCGTTATGGAAATATTTAATTGGAATAATGCTCACTTTGTGTTCATGCAACCAATTAAATACGGATTTTCGGAAACCCTCTCCTCAACCATCATGCAAATATTCATTGTAGGCATTTAATTTTCTAACCATAACAAAGAACCCAATATATTCAGTAGGTAGTTGCTGAAATGGTTCTGTCATTGCTTTATTCAGCATCTGTACCTGCAATATTAATTTAGATTTCTTAACCGCTTAATCTCTTAGCATAATTCATGCAACTCTTGTTACCTCTTGCAGATGTTGGCATTTCACACCGTTTAAGAGACCGAGAACTTCTCAGAAAAAGAAGAGCAGAAGCAGAAGAAAAAGACACTCAACAGTGGGTTCTGGGGTAAATTAGGATGGTGACCAAGTGATGTCTATTTTAGAGTTAAAGCAACCTGCTGTGATGTGTTTGTTTGTACAAAGCTTTTAAAAGGATGTTTTGTGCCTAAATAATGACACTGACATTTCTTTTGCTCTCATAAAAAACAAATTAGTCACATGAAAGTTTAACCAAAATTGGTACAATAGATTTCTTTTCTAAGAACAATAAGAAATCTTTTTTTATTTTTTCCTCATTTAGAACTCTCTCTCTCCTAGTATACCTCATAAAGCTACCCTTCTTCTTTGCCCATATTTCATTCCAACTCAAATATTAAAGTTTTTGCTTATTCGATTCTTAGCTAACATGACCTCCCCCATTTGTATCCTTGAATATTTTGCCCATCTCATTCTCACACTGACACACAAGTGGTTGGGATTTAGATGATTCTGAAAATGCATCTGCTTTACTTGGCTAGCACAGCAACACCTACTGAATCTACTCTATGCCCAGGAAACAGAATGGTGTAGTTATTACCCTTTGCAATTTGCAACATTTAATTTAAAATAACTTATTTTGCAATATTTAATATTTGGCATCATTTCAGCCTGCTTCTTATATTGTAGAGGTACGAGCAAGGAGCTATAGTACATACAAAAATCCCCTTTGACCACGGAGCTATCGTTTTGGCTTCTGAAATTTCAGTAGACATATTTTTGTGTCATAAATGGTAAAACCTTGTGTTAATGTCTGTGCATTTATGTTTGTGTGTGTGTATGTATCTCCAATTATCAAAGCATGTTAAGTTGCATCTATCTCAGGAATTTGTTTTGCCATTGTACAATATCCTTGGAAGATAAAACTTTGAGATGGTGTATCAACCAGGTTTTAATTTTTTTTGCAGCTTTTCATTGTTGCTGCAACTATTGTTTTAAGACCATTCACACTGTATTACCATCCACACTGCATTTATTAAGTTTATTTTTGACCTGTGTTTACCTAATAACTACATAAGGGAATCCCAGCCAGGAATGGAACTGTTGGTAGAATTATGAGAGATAGGCAGCCATATAAGCCCGTGATGGCAAACCTATGACACGCGTGCCACAGGTGGCATGCTGAGCCATATCTGCTGGCATGAGAGCCATTGCCGTAAATCAGCTCCAGCACTCGTGTGCACTTGTGTGCAGTGGTCAGCTGTTTTTCAGCTGGCCATGCCCCCTCCCAGGAGCCTCCATGTGGCCCATTTTGAGGTAAGTAAAGGGCTTGTGCGGAGGCTCTGGGAGGCATTTCTGGCCTCCAGAGGGCCTCTGGGAGGGGGGGAGCTTTTCTCCCTCCCCAGGCTCCTAGAAAGCCTCTGGACCCTGGGCAGGGTGCATTGAATTATGGGTGTGGGCATGCACACATGTGATACCCCCCTGCACTCCCGCCATTTTTGGCACGTGATGGCAAAAAAGGTTAGCCATCACTGATATAAGCCCTCTAAGACAGGGATCTCCAACTTTGGCAACTTTAAGATTTGTGGTCTTCAACTCCCAGAATTCCTCAGCCAGCTTTGATTTGCTGGCTGAGGAATTCTGGGAATTGAAGTGCACAAGTCTTAAAGTTGCCAAGGTTGGAGACCCCTTCTCTAAGAAAGAAAGAAAGAAAGAAAGAAAGAAATACATTTTGGGGAGAAATAGATTGACGGTAAAGAGTCACCACCACCTTTATTTATTGCCCAAGCCTTCCTCTGCTGCTTGGGTACGATTATGGCTTTGAGTTCTGCAAGATGTTGAATCACTGACCAGGAACACATTCAGTTCTCTCTTGAATTGGGGCATCAACTCGGGTTTGCTCATCTTGAATGGGAAAAGTGCTGAATAAATAATCTTAACAATCGAGCTGAAAATTTTAATGTGATTCAAGAATTCATGGTTTAGTAAAAAGGCCCTTTGAAGCAATCTGTCGGCTCCTAGAATTTACAAAATGATTCCTATGTGTACATTCGCCTAGGGAGCAAAAGAGACACAAGCGAGCACGGAAAGGAAAAGCAACTGGAAGGGGCCGAGGCCGGCGTCAGACTCCACAACCAGAACCACAACCAGAATTGCAGTCAGAGGAAGCCGAGAGTCATGAAACACAGGTGACCGCAGTTGAGGAAAAAGCTGAAGTCACTCATGGACTCCATGAAGAATGCTCTGTCCCTCTGGTGGTAACGGAAGGGCTGTATTCCCAAGAAGAAATAACTCCATCCGTTTTCAGATGTGGTGAGTTCTGTAACTAGCAGCCTTTGAAAACAAAAGCTCTTTTAGTAAGAAGTGTGTTATTTAACCTGAACGAAATTTGGTCTGGATGATAAATAAGGTCCCTGAAATAATTTTTTTAAATATATATTTTTTATTTATTTATACAAACACACGCATACACCTTACAAAATCTGTTGTCAGAGTACATATTTATATCTTAACATCTACATAATTTATAAAAATAACATCAT
>JANHFT010002863.1:65319-80803 GCA_032467955.1 Pseudoxenodon macrops | reverse complement strand
TATGAACAAAGTGTTTTCCACATCCTCTTTTATATCTCATTTAATATGATCCCTATTTTCCCTTTCTTCTCCGTTTCAGCCATTTTCTTCCCTTTAGCTAATTTTTAAAATTTATTCACTTTCCTTTCACATATCACAATAATGTTTTTCTTCCCTAATAATCATCCAAGCAAGTCTATATACATTTCATATCCCTAGGATTCCATTCCAATCATGTTTATACAGAGTATTTTCCATGTTATATCATATATCTAATTATATCATCCCTGAAATAATTTTGGAGAACATCTTCCCTGTCCCTTTCCACGGTTCTTCAGTTGGATCAGATAAAGAGTCTAGTACAAATGTGTCCAACCTTGGCAACTTTAAGACTTGTGGCCTTCAACTCCCAGAATTCCATGCTTCCTGGGAATTCTGGGAATTGAAGGCCACAAGTCTTAAAGTTGCCAAGATAGGACACCCCTGTACTAGTAGCTATCTCAATTTTATTACACAGCAAATAAAGTACAAGAGTAGTGTTTTTTTCTGGATTATTGAACAGTAGGGCCCCTTAGATATAATAAAGAGGAAAGCTGTCATATCTGATCTGCCAAAATTCTGAGGACCATCGGAGGACAATATAACAAAGAGCAGTCAGCTGGTGGCCATCTTTTGCAACCTTTATTTGGTAGCTGTAGTTTAGAGTTTTCCAGGACAGTTACATTTGAACTCAGCCAGCTCTCCATTTCTTCTATCATTGCAGTGCCTTATGTTCTCCTTTATTAATTTTGGCTGAAAGGACAACCGCAACAATATCAAGGCCAAGTGATAGATTAGCATTTCTTTAATTAATTGATTAGCTCATTCATTCTGTTTGCATAGTTGCCCATCTCACTTCAGCGATTTTGGACAGCTCTCAGCAATTAAAACAGTACCCCAAACAAAAATCACATTAACAACAAAGCCTATAAACATACAAAATGTCAATAAAACTGGATTAAAAAGAGAAAAATAATCCTAATCACTGGCAGAATGCAGTCAATGTCCTGCTTTCTGCACAGCCACGGAAGAGGCTCTCCTCTACCGCTAGATCTCCAAGTATGGTGGCAAAGTCATATTTTCAAAGCCTTGCTAAAGGCCAACAAAGTTGGGGATAATCTAGGCTGCAGAGAAATGATGTTGTAAATGGCAGAAAAGGCTGTTTTTAGATCCCATCAGATGACACTTCTTCGTAGACGAGACTGGCAACATGCCTCTCCTGCGGGATCTAATGAAATAGGTAGATGTAACCAGGCTGAGGCGGTCTCTCAAGTATCCTAGTCACATGCCATATAGTGCTAGTGTAAATGTACTGTATATATTTTTAATCCTTTGCTTGGGATATTTCTATTTAGGCTAGGAAAGTGATATGGAATATTTCCCCCCACTAGCATTCAATTTCAGAACCTTCCACAAGTATTATTGAAATATACAGTAAATGTATCACAGATCTGATCATATATCTCTTGCATCATATGTAGTCTGGCCATTTGAGTGTAAGTTCACTTAACAAGGTAGAAATACTTTTAGTGGAAGTAGTAAACTCTCCTAGAGAGTTAATGAGGAGTCTTAGGAAATAAAATAGATGTACATGTGGTCCTCCAACTTACAACTGCAATTAGGACCAGAAATCCTGTCACAAGTTTTTATGGTCATAAGTTGAGGCACTTCTAGTCAAGTTTCTGGCCCTTTTTGCAAAGGTCATTAAGCAAACGCTACACTCATTAAACAAACCCATTCATTTGAATGGGCATTTTTTTTGCTGAAAAAGGCCAACAATTCAAGAAACGGGGGGGGGGAGGGGAAAACTATTGTGAATCATGGTCATGTGACTGCGGAATGTTGCAACCGGTTGTAAAACTGGTTCACCTGACAGATGGTCACATGTGTGTGTGTGTGTGTGTGTTTGTTTGTTGCAACCACTTATGATGGCCAAGGGTGCTTTATGCGCTGTAAAGCACCCGTTCCATGACTGTCATAATGTTGTAAAATAACCCCATCAAAATATTATATTTTAAAATAAGATTACATATTAGAAAAAGATGTCTATAGT
Source organism: Pseudoxenodon macrops (assembly GCA_032467955.1). Lineage (NCBI taxonomy): Eukaryota > Metazoa > Chordata > Lepidosauria > Squamata > Pseudoxenodontidae > Pseudoxenodon > Pseudoxenodon macrops. Next base: position 78,732 of record JANHFT010002863.1, on the reverse strand, counting down.
CTGCCTTGTAGCTGTAAACTACGCTACTGCTTTTCAGTTTGAGGGAGAATCTATGGCATTGCCTATGTCAGGGGTCGGCAATCTTAAACAGTCAAAGAACCACACAGGTGCTAACCGGAAGCCCCCCGTTCAATTCTGGAGCTCACCAGAAGTCCAGTTCCCCATAGAACCTCATCCTAGTGTTGCGTCCATTTTCCTCTACCTGCCCTAACCAAAAGCCCTATCAATTGTGGAGCTGACCGACGATAGGGAGCTGCAGCAGAGGGATGAAAGAGCCACAGGCAGCTCCAGACCTGCAGGTTGCTGACCCCTGGCTTATGTTAAAGTAAATGGTGGGATGGGAGGGGGGGTCTCCTCACATGCTTTTCCATAAGTGACTTGTGCCAGCATTGTCGAAATGTAATTCTGTAATTCAGTGTGGTTGAGATGGTTCCGCCATCAAAGACTCTTATTGATTAACTACCATATTCCAGCTTTAATAGACAGAAGTATTAAAAAGACCATTTTAACATCTACTGTAATTTATTTTTCATCACTGGAGCTCTTTTTGTGCTTGTACCCTTACTTTATTTTAAGATTTGAATGTAACTTTTTGTTATATTGAAAAATATCTCTAAGGGGATTACAGGGAAATAATCACAAATACAATGCTTTGTGGAAGTCCATAAAATATTTAAAGTAGCTGGTCCTCTAGGTAGCAGAGAAATAGCATCTGGCTGATATATCGTCTAATTTTTACCTTGCAAACACTATAGTTGTGAAAACTATTTGAAGAATTGCTAGTTTGAATTCTTCTTTACTTCTGTTACTATGAATATGTCATCATTAATTTAAAAAAAAAATTGAAGACATTATTTACTGTATAATCAGTTTGGGAGTTGATGTTTCACTCCTTTTTGCTTAGATACCGTAGTGCATCTTGGCTATAGTTATTGCTCAGAGACATCAGCATTATTTAGACTAAACCAATAGAAATATTTGTATGTGATACCTTCTTTACTCTGCCCCCCTCCCCAGCTCACCACCCAGGACTAGAGGAGACACCAAGACCAGAAGGCTCAGAGGACCCCCAGTCTTTCGAAAATGATCACTTGGAGCAAGATTTATTCGGCTTTTAATTGAGAAGTTGCTTGTGGATAATAATTGTTCCTTATTCAATGTGAAAAAGCTGTTAGGCTACATGATACCTGTCATGCTTGTGTGAGCAATAAAAATCTGGTAGCTTTTGTTGTAATTTTCCTGCAATTTCTTCTTTTTGAAATACCCAGCGACTGTGTCTTCTTTTGGAGGATTCAGCACAGGGGATTTTGTATATATATATATTTAAATATTGGGTTTACTGACCTATGTTCAAACCAAGTAGCTTCTTCATCTAGTATCTTTAAACTGCCTTAGCCTGGAAGGATCATTATCTTCAACCATGATGATGGAGGACAAGGGTAACTATCATCCAAGACATTGTGTAGCTCCAGGCTGGGAAAAGTTGAAATAGAGACAAGCAGAATGCCTCTGCCGGATAGCAGCCATCGGCCTTCTTCACATCAGAACTGTCTAAAGGGAGATGTTTTGCATCCATCTACAGGTGCTTCGTCTACTTATAAGTAATGCGTTAGAACAGGAAAGAACAAAGATGAATAATATAGAGGAACAAGCAAAGACAGATACCTCCCCAACATTTTTTTCTCCTTATGTTCCTTATTTGTAGTCATTGGGGATGTGAATGTTTGTGCTACACCATTGTGAACTGCAGATGGGACCTACATGACTGAATGCACCTCTGGTGTTTGTTTTTTTTAATCCCTTCACAGAATTAACCAGGAAACAATAAATCAATTATTCTGCCTCACTCATGCAAGTTTTTAGGCCCATCTCAGAAGCAACTTCTCCAATTTATATACTTCTGTCATTTCGCACAATTATTATTTTCAAATAGTCCACTGAGGGGCAAAGGTCAAACCACTGTAGGAGGTCTTTAGACTGATAACCCTTGGAATTCTCTATTTAGAACAATCTCTATATTAGGACAATGGGTTTTAGTCCTATAGTCTTCTTTTTCCTTTCATATATAGAAATTATGTGTTTGAGACCATTCATGTGGAGCCCGCAACAGGTACTGAGTGAGTAGCCCATGTATACATGTGCAGAGTAATATAATTACACATATCTCCTGCTTTGCTGATTTCGCCTGATAAAGAATAAAAAGAAATATAGGCTAAGTGAAACTCCTTACCCTATTGACATTTTTACTCCACAACTCTTAGAAACAGCTTGAAGGCAATTCATTGTCAGAGTTTGAAACAGATGGATCTGGAGATTTGGAAATGTTTAAAATAATCACTAAGTCAATTTATTGCGGAATTTCTTGTCTTAGTACGTTTGGTTTCTATATACCCTTCAGAGACTTTGGTAGTGAATGGTTTAGGAAACTAATAAATCAATATATATTTTATGAATTTGAAATGCTTTGCATATTTCTATGATCCATAATTGTCTTTGTGCCAAGAACAAGTGTAGAAAATGGCTGCCTTGACCTGAGCAACTGGAGATCCTATAACAATCATCTGTATCTTGCTCCTCTCAATGCATCCCCACTCCCTAAAAGAAGGAGTTAAAGAAATAAAGAAAAAGGCCAGGAGCCTAGTAGATCTTGTCTTCTAACGAAGTGAATGTGGAAACAATTCCTTGCAGATTTTACTCCTGTTCTTCCCGCTATTGAAGGGAAGCTGCTAAATTATTAAACCAGCATTAACCTCGAGGGACCTGAAATTCAGGAGCCAGGAAAAAGAATGAGACAAGAGTTCCATCCAATGGCGACATGGAGTTACAGCATCAAAAGGCAACATTAACTGTAAAGTTGATGCTGACTTAATAATACCTGCCCTTGTTGAGGTTTCAATTAAACCATATCTGAACTGGGAACAGCTTTTCTTTGATGCTGATATCATGGAGAACTGAAATTGAGGCCCCCTTTCAAGCTAGCACGGATTATACAAAGAAGTGACCTAAATAGTGCCGATTTTGATGTTTCACTGCAGAGAAGAGCAAACTTCAAATTTCTACATTTTAAAATTACTACTCTTGGAACCCCAAATTCAACCGACCGATGGAAGGTGCAAAAGAGCTGCAGAGGTCAAGCACCCACACACAGCAAACTTAAGGAGCATTCTAACCTTAGAGCACGAAGCGGAAATCAAGATGAAGCTTCCATTACTAAAATTGAATGTGGTACTCCTTCATTAAAATAAAATAAAATAAAACTCGGCAGCCTAATTTACAGAAAGAAAAGGCCTTTTGTTAATTGGGTGAGATTCGAAAACCTTTACAGATCTATTATCAATCACCCAAGATTTCAGCAAGTCTGAGTCTGCTTTCTGTCCTTCTCTGCTTTGGTTCATTTGGCTTTTTGTTCATTTTTATTTTAGAGCAGTAGTTTTCCAATTGTTCTGTGGAATGTGCGGGAATGTTCCTGTAGACTAGAAAAAGCAGAAACATCCGTCTAAGAACAACTTTCCCCTCCCCACCCCTTTTTTTCATCTGCAATGAACATCATTATTCAGGCACTTCCTAGTTCTTGTGACAAAATAGTTTGGCCCAACAGAACTGCTCACCATTCTGTATGGATGGAATCCGTGCATCAGAGCATTCTCCGGTTCGCCTCTCACGTTATACGGGCTCTTTAGTAGAAAAGTCAGTGCTTGCATAACGAACTCTGACAAAAAAACGGATTGCTTCCCGAAGATTCAAACCTCATCAAAAGATCTTTTCAATGTTTTACAAATTATGAAATGAATGGAATGCAATGTAATTTACTGCAGTCTAAATTATCCTTTCTCAAACTGCCTTTAAAATAACTAAAATAGTTTGTTCATTCGCATGCCACAGGGAAACAAACTGCAGATTTTTTGTTATAGAAAACTTAAATTACTAGAGACAAATGACACAATAGGTGAAGAATGTAAGCTGCAACTGTTCTCCCATCTTGCAGCGCCAGGAGGAAAAGTCAATCCTTTTTCCTATGCTATTTGGCTGTAAAATTTACACCTGCAAAGCAGTAATTTCAATACAAATCAATTCACCTGGCACTAATGAAAAATTAAAAATAGGGCCATGGGAGTAGCAACATATTTAATTTAGTGTCCATCTTGATCCACACGTAAGACTTGAACAAAGGCCCCCTCACTTAGTAAATCATTATCCTTTTGTCTTGGGTTCTTTCTGTCTTTTCCAGGTAGAGGCGTACATACAATAGATGCATGGCTGAAAATACTAAGAAAAAGATTGGGCCAAAGAACAGAGCAAGAAGTGTTTGAAGGATACAAGAGCATTCAAGGTTGCTTGGGACATGTAATCTGTTGGTACAGAAACTGATAGTATTTTAGTAAAAAGAAAGTTTTCAAGATTCTTAGAGAAAACAGAATTCCAGAACATCTTTGTACACCCCTGCATATTGCTTGGATAACAAAACCAGAAATGCAATAGAATAAACGGGGTATCAATTGGTCTGTGATTGAAGGAAAGTACAGGTATCTTCATCTCAACTGCATAGAACTAACTGGCAAGCAATGCAAGCAATTCTCACCCCTTCTCCTTTTACCAAATTAATTCGGTTTCTACACTGAACAGAGAATTAACATATGAAAAGCAGGTGCTATCCAAATTCAAAAAAAATTAGACATATTACACAGATGATGTTTCTCTCTAGTGTATTTACTAAATGAAATCCATTTTCATAAATGCTTTATCTTAGAAAATCTATGCAGATGCTGGAAACAAACAGTAGCAAGAATAAGGTGAATTTTGTGCCCTTTTTATAAGTATCCAGAGCAACTATTAGCCAGTATTTCTTTAAAAATGCTCAATTATGACACTGTTGGTCTAACCCAGTAAGTTAAGTTTATCATCCTCAAGGAATGATTGTCCACACCATCTGACTCAAACTCTGCATGTGAATCATATGAATGTTATGGTGCAAAATTTCATTTCAAAACTATAGCGGCACATCTATGGAAATTGAATTTTGAATGTTTTCTGTGTTAAGAACTTCCTATACATAGAACATTAAGGAAAGGCCCATTAAAACTTTTTAACTTAACAAAGCTTAAGATTTCTTGCAGCTTTTACATTTGTGCAAATATTCAAATGTTTGCTTATTTATTTGTTATTACCCTGAATTTGCAAAAGATTCGTTGTCATTTATTATAAAGTTAGTCACTTTATTCCTGAAGTCTGAAATGGTGCAGCCCTAACAATGTTGTACTATGTGATTTATAGGGACGTGTCGTATTTGGATTTTTCTTATGGTTCTTATTAAAAAGCTAGTTTTTTGATCCAGGATTGCACTGATTTTACTTTTAGTGATAATGTACAGTAGATTATATGGAGTTAGCCATTCATTTTACAGCTTTTCCTTGCATTTCTGTCTCAACTACCAGTATAACAATATCAAAGTCTTGATTGCTATGACAGATAAGTAAATCAAGGTGAACAAAAGACCTCAAAAAAAAACACCTGGCAAAAAGCATCATTTTGAAAAAATTAGAATTGCCTTTTTGGGTGAATCATTTGATTACTGTGTTATTCTTAACTAATCAGAAAATATACAATAACTTTTTAAAATTTCAAAACCTTTGTTACCTAGAAAACACATTGTTCAATTTAGAAATGGAATTTGCGATATAAAAACTATACACACACACACACACACTAACTTTTATGTTTTGAATACAGTATGTATTTTTCAGTAGCAACAATCGAAGCTGAATTTTAAAAGCAGGGAATTTACCGAATATGTCTTCTTTCTAGGCAGTGAATTTGACATTTTCTTGTATCTTATGTATAAGCCATTAGCAAATGTACTCCTATCTCATTATATAGCTGACTGTACAGCTGGTAAGCATACATTTTTACAACCCACAAAGATGAAAAGAAATCTGACTTGAGTCGATGAACAATAAGTGCATTGAAGTGTGGAGGCAAGTTCCTTTATGTGCTGCAGCACAAGTTATCTAACTGAAAATAATCAGCTACAAATCAGAACTTTCCAAGAAAATCATTTTCAAAGGTTATTTATTGCATTTCCAAAGCCGGCAGAAAGCATTCAAACAGAAGGGTGAATCATTGACTCCATATTTATTTCTCCAAATGAACTTGTGAGTCACTGAAAACTTGACATTGAGGGTATTAAGCATACACCTACTAGTTATTCATAATATTGCTAATATTTGGGCTAGATTTTTAAAAAGGAAAAAGGAAAAGCTTACTACTTATTGAGGCTACTGCTACAACAGGTTATCTTGTAAAGAGGGAGCTCACAAAAGAAAAAGTGGAGGAGAGTTAACAGGAATGGAAAAGCACACAAAAAGGTCTAATATTGCCTTTGGTTTTGACAGGTGGTGCGTTTCATAGCTCACAGCACGAAAGGGTCCCCTGTGTCTTCTCAACACTCCCACCTACGCAGCAGAGTCATTAGCTTCATACTGTATAGTGCATTCGCTTCACAAAGTTAAATCTTTACACCAGCCCTGTATTGTGGACACCTCCATTGTCCTGTTCCTCTTACAGACTTAAATAATGGCGCTGGTTGGCATATCGATGTGCAGTCGCACCGAATGAACACCACAACCCTCCTGCCAGTGCAGGGTAACATGCTCATGATGGTAATCTAAGCCCAAGGGGAAGATAATACAACCGGAGATCTCACCTTCCCCCTGCCCTGCCTTACTCTCTTTTTTCCCCCCAACCATAGTTCCTCCTTGGCTTCAGATGGCCGAAACGAACCTTTCCATGTTACTGGGGTAAGAGGTGTGGCGCAGGTAGGCTCCGGGACTGCCGAGCTGCCCACTGGCATTGTACCCGTGAGCCAAAGTGCTGTAGGAGCTAGGCGACATCCTGCCATAGAAATCCATGCTGTCATTAGTGATGGGGGGTGAGGTAGGTACTCCTAGACGGGCAGAAGCCCCAAAGAGGTTACTGTTGCTGCTCTGGGAATAACAGCCTTGGTTAACCTGGAGCTGCTGGGCACTGGGGATGGCGTAAGAGTAAGGCATGGTGTTGTGGGGCCTGCCTAGGCCAGAGCCTGCGGTGCAGCCTTGGTTGGAGTAAGCTGCGGACCCAGCAAAGGAGCAGGCATTGCCAGGAGAAGAGTTTATGTCCACGCTATGCGACTGCCCCAGCTCCGGGCTCGGCTGGGCCATGAGGGGCCCCAGGCTGAAGAGGGGCGGCTGGGAAGGATAGCAGAGAGCAGCAGGAGGGGCGTAGGCCGAGCTCAGCGAAGGCCCGACGGGCTGGGCCGGCGCCTCGTGCATGTAGGCCGGATACGTGGAAAGGTCGCTGCGCTTGAAGCGCTTCCTGCGGCGCAAGAAGCTGCCGCTCTCGAACATGTCGCGGGCGTGGGGGTCGAGGGCCCAATAGCTGCCTTTGCCCGGCCGGCCGGGCTCTCGGGGCACCTTAACGAAGCAGTCGTTGAGCGTGAGGTTGTGGCGGATGCTGTTCTGCCACTTGCGAGGCCCGTCGCGGTAGAAGGGGAAGCGTTCGGTGATGAAGCGGTAGATGCCGCCCAGGGTCAAGCGGCGCTCGGGAGAGTGCGCGATGGCCATGGCGATGAGCGCGATGTAGCTGTACGGGGGTTTCCCGCGCTGCACCGGCCGTTTCCTGCGGCGTCCGATAGGCCGCGAACCTCCCATCACGTCTTCTTCCGACGGCTCCGGCTCCAGGGCCTCTCCCGGGACTGCCGGCTCCATCTTCACCAGCGCGGGAAGCCTAGAAGCGGCTTCGGCTTCGGCGTCGGGCCGGCTCACCGCGCAACCCGTCGGTTGAGGGCTTTCGGCCGTCATCCCAGGCTCTACCTCCGCCTCCGACGGCGATGCAGGTTGCAGGCAATCAAAGGGCAAGTTTGAGGACTGGGGTGCGCCAGCCTCGCTGTTCCGGGCGGACGTCCGAAGGGGGTATTTTCAAAGCACCCTCGGCCCCGCTCTGGCAAGGATCTAAGGTGCCGGTGGGATTGCGGAGAGAAGCAGCCTCGGAGTCCTCTGCGATTGGGCGCTGGAGCTTGAGAACTTCTGGGAGAAATCTAGGGCTACGATGACACCCACTCCCCCACCCCCCAAGACCTTCAACCTCCCGGGCAGCCTGACTCTGTGATGCCCGGCAGATCTAAAACGAAGCCGATCTTCGAGAACCGGAACAGCAACGCGCCTTCAGACCTTCCATGGCTTCTCGGCTCAAGCGGAGGGTCGGAGGGGGAGGGGGTGAGATTCGGGAGGTCCTGAAATACCTGCCGGGTTCCTGCGACGGATAGAGACGGTGGGGACGAGGCGGCGGGAAACAAGCCCACCTCTCCTTCAGACGCTGCTCCTCCAAGGAGGCGCTTCGGGAACGTTCGCAGGGAGGCCTGCGACCCTCGCGCTTCTTTCGCCGTCTCTGGAAGAGCTGCGGGCGCACCTTGCGAGTTACCTCAGTCGCGGCAGGGACTCTGGAGCTGCTTGCGCGCTCTCTCTGTGTGCAGCTGAGCAGCCGTCGACCGGCGCTCCTTTCCAGCTGTCGTGCCTTAAAGGGACGGGTGGAGACAAGCTTGCCCGAGCAGCCTCTCTTGAGAATGCCAGGGGCGCAGCAAACCCACAGGGCTTTGCTGAGAGGGTTTGGGGAGGGAGGAGCCTGGCCGGGGCAGGCAGGAACCGGGAGGGGTTACACCGTCGGGAAGAAGAGCGGGCGAGCCCGGCTGCCAAGTTTTCCCCGCCTTACAAGAGCCCAGCCGAGAGACGCCTCAAGTAGTGACAGCCACCCGTGGGCGTCCAGGGCAAAAGGTGGTGAAAGGAGCGCTGCGGGGCGTTCTTCGGGCGGGTCGAGGGTCATTGTGAGTGGGACGCTGCCCTCTCGAGCAGCGGGGCATTGGGGGACAATTTCCCCGCATGCTGCAGCAAAAAAGCCCATCAACTGGGCCCATCAGACTGTGTGTTGTCGGTGGGGGTGGGTTGGTGTGTTATGGTATTTTCATTAATTAATTAATTAATTCATTCATTCATTCATTCATTCATTCATTCATTTTATACTGTATTTATTACGGCTTGTAAGCCCCCGCAGAGTAGCTGTGAGTGAGTGAGTGGCCAAATAAATTTCCCCAATAAATAAATTTCCCAAATAAAACAAGGTTCGTTTTGCACTGGAAGCATCCAGGAGGCTGAGATGGTTAGCCCCGTGGTTTTTCTACAGAATTCCATGCTGTCCTTGTTGCTTTGGATCTTGGTTCCGAAGATGCTGTACCAAATGGGGAGGATAGTGGGGGCCCTTTCACTAGTGGAGGGATCTCAGGTTCCTAGCACAGCTAGGAAATGGGGCAGGGGGAGACTAGAAAACCTGCCTGTTCTCTGTATTTCTCTGTGAAATGTGTCTGACTCTGCTCAGTAGGATTATAACCAAATTAGTGTGCAGTGATATATGAAACCTTAGGCCAACAGCCTTACATCTACTTATCTGAAATATTCAGCCTCACTGAATTTAGTGGAACTGACCCCTGAATAGACACCCTTCGGGTTGCACTTTTCTTTTGTTTGCTTCTATCTTCCTGCAACACTTGATCCGGGCCTTCCACAACTGGTTGCTTTAACCAACTCACTCTCAGTTGCTGAGATCAGGCCAGCAGGATAGCTGCAAGGGTGTATATGTCTGCCTTTTCAAGAGAAACCAAAATGGATCAGGGCATAGATAAGTAAGTATGTATCTCTTTCTCACCTGTTGAAGTACTCAGGAATGGGAACTTCTCCTACCTGGTTCTATACTCAGTTTCCCTACAATTTTCAGGGGTGCCTGATTGGTGTGTGATACTGCAGAATTCGACAAAGGCACAATAATCTTTTTATTTAAAGTTTAGTTTCAATTAAAGGAAAGCTGATCAATAGTGGAGTTACAGCATCTTCCCTGTAGAAAGACAACTATGAATTGCAATAATAATAACAATTATTATAACATAGTTTCAATTTGTAAAATCCCAAATGGTGCAAAGGAAGAAGACGCACACACTTTTCTCCTGACTGTTTTAATAGGAGATGTGTGTAGAAGAAAGTATATCTTATCATCTTTTACCATAACATCCATTCTCATGTACAGTTTTGAAAGGGGGTGAGAGAAGAACTGTAGAAAAGAGTTCATTTGTGAAACCTGCAAAAAGGAATTTCCCACGTTAGAAGCAGATGAGGCCAACAGTCACGTGGTGAGGACAGGAGCTGCCCTGTTCAAACCTTGGCTTTCTAGGAGAAGTTGCCCCATCACCTAATTGAAAAGAATTGTACAAATATTTATGTTTCTTTGCAACTATAACATCCAAAGCAGGTTACAAGAATAGCAAAAACCACACATGACTGCACGGTTCATAGCAATCAAACCACACGTTCGGTAAACTCCAATAAAAGCATTTCACTATGAATGTTGGAAATACAAACTCTGATTGTGCCTTATTCCTTTCAGTGAATAAACTGCACAAGTTCTCACTTTCTTTCATGTCCTGTTTAAATAGGATTCAAATGGGCTAGGTTGCGAAAGGGTGACTTGGAATCTCCTCATTCCAAGCCATCAGAACAGTTGAACCCAACTAGAACGAGCAAATTGACCAAAAGAACTAAAACCCTCTGGTGCCTAAGAGCCTGAGGTGTGAACCAGATAAATCCCTGGTCTATCTCGCAAAGTTATTATAAGGATTTCTGGATTAATGTGCAGGTACTGAATGGTGTAAGCTCATTTGATGGCTTAAATTTGAACAGACACGTATAGATGGCAGAACTGTAATACTACTGTGTAAATGTATGTTCTTTGAAATGGTTAAAAGGCAATGCTCCTTGTCTGGTTGAAAGCTGCTAATGCAAAGGTAATGAAACACAATAAAAACAAGCCAACAATGCATTAAAAAAAACACACAACAAGAATAACAAGCGAGTAAATAAAGCAATCAAAAAGAACTGCAATAAAAACATAGAGAGATCAGCAGGAGCAATGCATTTAAAATGAAGCGAAGGCACCACGGTTAATTTTGCAATCCAAACAGCATTTTTTTTCCAACCCGTGTGCTGTGCCAATACCCTTAATCATCCCTATGCAGCGGGCCATTGTACTAAATGGTAAAGATGAATTTGTGTGAAACTAATTTTTTTAATTATTACATGGGCACAGCATCATGCAAAAGTTTCATTGCCATTGAATCCCAATAACCCCAAACCTACAATTTGTGGCGACATTCAGCAGGAATCTAAACAGACAGTTCTCTTCCATCCTTATCTCATACTTAAATAGCTACATTATGCTATTAATTAAATTAGTTCTTCATATTAGGCGTAATGTACTACCGGTAACATTAGCAATTTATAACAATCTCTTTTTTAGCAGGTGTTCTCATTTCGTGATTGACGATGATTCCCACCCACTTATTTCAGTGGAACCAAACCGATTTTCCTTTATGAGAATGTAGTAGTTGAATGTGTTAAGGTTGTAGTGCAAAATCACAACGATCTGTAAGAAAACGAATAGGCCAGAAAGAAACCCCTTTCACTTTTTTCTAAGCAATCTGCTTAGGAGTTTTCCAGAATCATTTAGCTTTTTCTGATCCTCATTGCTAATTTCAGTGGGATTTGCTTGGAGTGCAAAACATCACCTGAGGTCTCTAGTGAATTCTATGGCCCGTATTTGCATGTAAACAGGCACCAGTTTCCGTATTACAGTAGTCTTGAACGGCAAATCTTAAGTATTTTAACACTTTCATGTGAATTAATTCAATATATAAGTAGCCTTTTACTGGGATTATCGGAGTTTTAACTAATTTGTTATTAACCTTCAACTCATTGTTTTTACTAATCTACTAGTTTCTAATCAAGGATAATGTAACTAACCCAAGAATTAGTTCTACTCATTCTAATTCTGGACCCATCAACTTCTTTTGGGTAGGTGTAGCCAGGTAAGACAGAAAGAAGTTAACGCACAGGCTCTGAGGAAGGAGAAGCCTGCACCATAAAAAGAAGAGGCAAATCTTGGTGATTATTTAGGCTGGGGTGGTGGGCCAGCATAGGGTTCATTGGATAAAAGTCGGGGCGCCAGATAGAAGTCTCGCATTTGGATAAATGTCAGGTTTTCTCCATTTAAAGCAAATTTTATCAAATAGGGCTTCATAAATCCAGGTTTTCTCCTAGTTCGTGATGAATTTCATCTATACACTCCTGGGTAGAAGCCCATTTATATTAAGGTCTCTGTTGGGTTTAAGCTATTCATAACGCGAGTTCTTCAGAAGCTCACGAATGCGCGTGGAATTGATTGGTACTTTATTCCAGATTTTAATACAGTATTCCAATAAAAATTATCTGGTTCTCGCCGATTTTAACAGGACATTCTGGAAGAGTCGGGCCACTGAAAGTCCGCGTCCAACTTCGTACCGAGAATCATCAGGCGCGTGGAAATCCACGATTGCAACCCGGACAAGCGTATTTAAGGAAAGCAGGGATCGCTCCAGCTCGCAGGTGGGCAAAGTGGGGCGTGGGAGAGAGGGAGGGATCTACCGGCGATCGTTCTGTAAATTTAATTTTGCAGACATCTTTTTGCTGTTGTTGTTGTTGTTGTGGAGTTGCATCGAGCCCTTCCAGGGTACATTTCACGGGAAGTATTTAACCCGTCCCGCTTCAAAACCAAACTCCTCCGGCTTCTTCTTATTATTATTATTTTTACTTTCCCCGGCCTTCCGGGCGTCTTCCCGACTTCCCTGCCTCCGATCGCACCCCGGGGGTCGGGAACCGCGTTTTGCCCCCTTTATTTCGGTAATAGAAATAGAAATAAGCCGGAATTCGTTCGCGGTAACATCGAAAAAACGCTTGTCAAACACACGTACTTAAGACCCAAAGACCAACGGTTTCAAACGCAGGCCAGACAGCCCAAAGCGACATTGCAGAAGCGGGGCGAAAAACCCTTTCCAGGACCCCTCCCCCCCCCAAAACAAGGGGGCAAAGCTCCAGGTTTATTGCCGACAAAAATCACAATTCCCCCTCCTCCCCCCTCTCTCTCCCCCTGTGTACATAAGAGGTTGGGGGAAGAGAAAAGTTTGCTTTCCTGGGTTTGAAGTTTTTCTACCTCTCTTGTCTAAACAAGCCTGGGGAATAAAAAAACCCATTTTAATGTTTCTTTTAGTCCACGCGTGGCTGTGCAGCTCAGCAGCCTTTGGGGATTTTGAAGGAGGGGATTCTGGCGTTCACTCTTCGGACGCGACGCTTCAGAGAAGCGCTCGGTCTCTCGGGACCCCCCGGAAAAAGCAGGCAAAGGAAGATTGAGAACCGAGGAGGAAACGCCTGAGCTCCGGGACGCCAGCAACTCCCCGGTCCGGATCATCAAAGCCCTGCAGTTGGGAGCAAAAAACCTGACTATCTCCCGGGTGGGCTTGGCGGGCGGGCG
>JANHFT010002863.1:53904-65219 GCA_032467955.1 Pseudoxenodon macrops | reverse complement strand
TTTTATTTTATTTTATTTTATTTTATTATTTTATTTTATTTTATTTTATTTTATTTTATTTTATTTTATTTTTATTTTTATTTTTATTTTTATTTTTTTTGTTTTGTTTTGTTTTGTTTTATTATTTTGTTTTACTTTATTTTATTAAGCACGTATTAGATAACAGATATAGACATAAACATGGTTATTAATACATGACTCAATTTACTGCCACGTCTTCTTGGACGGTATCTCCTCCACCCCCGCAATCTCCAATAACTCGTTGGTTTAAGAAAGGATCTCGTTGTCACGTAAATGCCTTGGGAAAAGATGAATCCGAAAAGCCCCCACCTTTCCCCCCAATTGCATTCCGCCTAAAACTATTTTTCGCTTTCCCTCAGGAGTTGGAATCAGGTCCCTTCCAGCCAGACCGCTTCAAACGCCTTTAACTGAGCGTTTAATTTTAAGTCGCCTCTTCGGGTCGCATCCGGCGTTTTTCCCCCGCCTGCCTGATGGTGGGGAAAAGAAAGAGGAGGACGCCGTTTCTGAGGCCTCGTGTAACCTCATATCTATATTTTTAAAGGTGGTACGCAAAATAATACCGATTGCCGCCTGTTAGGTATAGGTGAAGGCGTAGTTATTTTATGTGTCAAGGACAAAAACATCCGGTTCCTCCACCCCACCTGCTTAAAAATGATTTAAAAGGGTTTGTTGTCCGAAGAATCCTATTTTTCTCTGTTTTGGGAATCTTAAGCATCCCCCTCGCCTGCTGACTACTTTCTCCCTCCTCCTCTCCCTTCCTCCATTAATTAGCAACCAAAGGACCTGGATTTGCATAGATTACACTGAACCAAAAATAACAATGAAGAGACCAATATCTTGAATAAGTGGATGCAATTAGCTTTCCTTCCCACTCTGAAACCCTCTACCTCCCCTCTTTTTTTTTGGAGAAGGGTTTATTGTTCTTTTGGCTGATGCAGTCCCAAATCAAACTCTCAAAACAGCTCATTTGCCAGGGGATTTTGAAACTGACTATTAATTACTACTGGCCACATAACCACACCAGATGCACGTTCTTTTTCAACATTAAAAGCTTGTTGAAAATCCGAGGTGGCTACTGCCTTTCACATTTTTATGGTAGCACTCAATTCTCTGTGTGACATAGTTTAAGAAGTGTTTCTATTTCAAATTTCATACATTTTTTTTAAACATCTTCCCAAATGTGCTATTTCCAAAAGGCAATATTGGATTTTTTTTCCCCTTTGAAAACATTTTGCTTCTCATCCAAGAAGCTTCTTTAAGTTCCTATAGCACCTTTGGGACAAGACCTGGATGACTGAGAATCTCAAACATTATACAGACATTAAAAACATTATATAAGTTGTCAGTTCACAACCAGAGAAGAGCACAAGGAGAGCCCCCAGTTTTCATAAGAAGGCTTCGCCCTTGAAAAGTATTTGGGAGAAATATGACCAGCTAGGGAGAAGGTTAAGACATCAGGTTAGAAACTGGGAGATTGTGAGTTTTAGACCCGCCTTGGGTACAGCTGGGTGCTTTGAGCCAGTCACTCTCTCTCAGCCCAAGGAAGTAAGCAATGGCAAACCATTTCTGAAAACTTCACATGAGTAAAAATGCCAGAAAGTTTTGGATTCAAACACTCACACTAATTCAAAGGGTTTTAAAGATTAATATAGGATTGAAATCAGAGGTTTTCCTTATAAGACTGATGGACAAGCAGTAAGAGAAAAGTTATGGAACATTGTTTTCATAATTGATAAATGCAGCAACATTATTATTTGCACAAAGATGGAAAGATTTGGTACTACCCACAATGGAGAGAGGGTTGGTGAGGGTAACAGAACTTGCTGAAGTGACCAAGCGGATTCCTTTGCTCAGAGAAAAGAGAATATCTACATTTATTGCTGACTGGAAACCCCTTATAGAATTTTGTGTGACCCAAAATTCACACAATTGGGGGGGGGGCAATTTATGATTTATAGTAAATTTATTCTTTAGAAAGAATAGATTATAGGGGGGGAAATCTGGCTATGTTGTAACCATAGAGCAAAATTGATACACGTATTTAGAACTGCTTTAAAGAAGATTGGAAACTACTAGGTCTTTGTATCTTTGTATCTTTCTTTGTTTTTGCACTTTAGCACTCTCTTTGACTTTTATTATGTTTCTTTCTCTTATTCTATATCACGAATTATAATAATATGAAATAATATTAGTAATAATAACATGAAAAAATGGAAAACTTTGCCAAGAAAACTGCAGGGACTAGTCCAGGCAGTCACCAGGAGTTTAAAACTGCCTTGAAGGCGCCAAAAAGGATGAGTAAGATCTCTCTTCATCAATAATACAAAGCAATTGAATCATACTATATTATTAGAATAATAGATGCCTATGAACCTCTGATGGAGGTGGGGAAGGAAAGTCATTATTACAAAACCAAGAAGTCATTTTATCTTATGTAGGTAATATTAAATGTAATTTTTTTAAAGGGGTCTTGCTAATGTTTTATATACCTCTACATTTAAAAAACTTCCTGTATTGTATTTACAAGGAGAGGGAAGTAAGAGATTAATGGTGTAATCCTGTGTCAGATTAATCAGAATTAAGCCCCACAGAGGTAGCCGTATGACTCAGAGACAAAAAATGGAAGAGGGTATATTTTAATACCTTTTAAAAATTAATCCTAGATCAGATTTATCTTTATTATTTAGAACCACTGTTTTTCCTTGGCCCCAACCCTAGAAGTAAACTACATTTAACTGAGCTTTTATCTTTTTGCTTACCCCCCAAAATGCTGGAAATGCCCCTTATAGAGCTTGTCATTGTAGGAACTAGAGTTTAATCACATTAGTTGTAAATGTTGAATTTTTTCTGCTCTTAAATTACTTTGCTGTGACAATTCTAATTTTCAATGGAATCAATGAATGTATTTTAGACCATTGAAATGGCCCATGCCATTTAAAATTAGAATAGTCAGAGAAGACAAAACACCATTCCCAGAGGCTGGTGGTGTCAGACATGGGGATTTTGAGGCACCTGTTAATGCTCTCATTGCATGAAGGATTTCACTGTAGAATCCCAATTGCCTGGCGCAGGTTCTCATCTTAATCCTTGTAATTGGGATCAGTTTCATTTCTCTTTGTGAGAGCCATTCCTGTTCGCAGTAACTAGTCAAACTTGGTTGAGTTTAAAATGTTCAGCTTTTTCAGACTTGGCTAGTACCATATTTTTCAGAGTATAAGGTGCACTGGAGTATAAGATGCACTTTAGTTTTTGGGGAGGAAAATAGGAGGGGGCAAATCTGCCTACCAGGTAGTCATCTGGCTAGCATCCTTAGTCTGGTCAGCTTTAGCACATTATTTTATCCCCTGGTTAGGGCTGAATTAAAGCTTCTAAAGCCCAGCTGATAGAGAGAGGCAATGAAAAAAGCCTGCAAAGGCTTAGGGCTGGAAAAAAAGCTTCTTCAGAGGAAGCAGCAATGAAAAAAGCCTGCAAAGATCACTTGCTAGCACCTTGTTAGGACTGAAAAAGAGCTTTGTAAAGATTCGGAGTATAAGACGCACCCAAAATTTCAACCTCTTTTAGGGGGGGAAAGTGTGTCTTACACTCCGAAAAATATGATATTTTGATGAGAGATGACCCAAATGTTCCAGAAGATAGATTGAAATGAATGAATGAATGAATGAATGAAAGGAGGAAAGAAAGAAAGAAAGAAAGAAAGAAAGAAAGAAAGAAAGAAAGAAAGAAAGAATCCTAGGAGAAGACACTTGGAAAACATTCTCAGATTCTTGCCAAAAAGCTGCATGTGTACATGAACTGAAGACGCCTTTTCACCTTTCTTCTTCCCAGGATGGTGATGTGGCTTGGGAGAAGCGAAGCAGAGAGACACTTTCCAGGAGGTTCAGAACACATCAAGTGTGTTTTTAAAACATTGCCATGGTTAATGAACCTCACAGCCCCCTTTTCTCTCCCTCCTATTTTCTCCCAATTGTCTCATCCCTATGTATGGAAAACTCTTTCAGTGTCCACCTTTTCCTTAAGCACCGTTAGGTATTCAGAAATTGTTCTCACAGTCAGAATTGTTCATCCGCATTGCCTGTATATACAATCAGCAACATTTTCATTTTGAAGGTTTCTCTCCTGATTTTCCGCTTAGTTGTGGGTGCAACCGAGGAGCCCCCTGGATGTAACAAGCCTTGAGGATTATTATTATTATTATTATTTTCTATCCTGCCTTCATTACCTTCATCTTCCTGTTTCTGTGAGATGAGTTGGGCTGAGAGTGAGTGACTGGCCCAAAATCACCCAGCTGGCTTTCATGGCTAAGCTCATGGGACCATGGCTAAGACAGGACTTGAACTGACTTTCTGCTTAATCATTAGACGGAATCTGATTCCTTTGGCAGGTACAGGGAAGGTCCTGATCCTACTTGAGTTAAGCCACTTCACTCATGAAAACTTACAATAAAGTTGGTTACTCTTATAAAGTGCCACCAGACTTGTGTTAAATTTAAATTTACCGACAAAGAAATAAAGGGAGACTAGTATAGCTATTTCAAGCTGTTTAGCTCTCCTCAGCTAGTCAGACCCTTCTGGGATTCGAACGTGGGACACTTACCTTCAGTGGTGGGATTCAAAAAAATTTACTACCGGTTCTGTGCGCGTGAGTTGGTGGGCGTGGCAGGGGAAGGATACTGTAAAATCTCCATTCCCTCACGATCAGCTGGGACTCGGGAGGCAGAGAATAGATGGGGGTGGAGCCAGTCAGAGGTGGTATTTACTGGTTGTCCAACCTACTTAAAATTTCCGCTACCGGTTCTCCAGAAATGGTCAGAATCTCTGCTTGCATTTTACGCGGATGTATTAACCTTTAGGCCATGGACTCTCCTCACTTTGCCGGCTGTACCAGGGGGAAGATTAAGTGTTTTTTCTGGTGAAATAGTTTGTCGCGGAAGCGACTGCCTGCGAAGGTTCCTGGATTGGGGCTGAAACGCGAAAGCAGAAGCAGTTTGGGTAGACCAGGTTGCCTTGATAGACTGGTCTCACCGGAAAAAAACACTTCCTACCAGACTCATTCTGGTGTTTGGCTATCAGAGATGGAGAGGGCCTTCCTACTACAATAACTCTGTTTCATTCAATATCCTGTAAAGCACCTATGATTTTACTGCAGTCCATTGCTCTTTTTGGGGTGGGGGTGGAAGGAAGTTTTCTCTCAGCTTTCAACAGACTGGCCCAAATTCTTTGTGTGAGCTGCAACCTGAGCTGGATTTTCAACACCACTGATAGGTACTTGTAAGGAATCCAGCAGATCTAATCCAGTGAGCTGTTTTGCATGTCGTTCTTACTTAGTCAGAGGTGGCCAGCTTCCACTTCCTGTATGGCTCAAGGCAATGGCATGGCCACAGAGCGGAGTACCGTCTATGGTTCTTGTTATGCCACGAATATTTACACAGGAATATCATTCAACACAGAATCCAAGGCAATGTGTATATAAAATCCAGTTCCTTGTGTGCTCCATTACATTCTAACATGACGAAGAAGTGGGGCCTGGGGTGGAGTTACACAAGTGCAATGTTGGGGCCAGAAAACTGGAACAGTCTTGATACTCCTCGTCTTGGAGGTTCCACTTTGGTTTCAGTGAGAATCCCTGTTGTGCCTCAATGCATTTCATTTTCCAGATCAAGAGTACTTCAAACAAGGTTGAGCATAACTGCAGGAAGTCCTCGACTTACAACCATTTCATTTAATGATTGTCCAAAGTTACAACAGCGCTTTAAAAGTGACTTACGACCAGTTCTCACACTTACGACAGTTGCAGCATCCCCACGGTCACATGATCAAACTTAAATAGTTTGATCAAATAGATGCATGGAATGCTGTTACTTTTGAAGTGGTACCTATTTATCTACTTGAATTAGCATGCTTTCAAACTGTTAAGTTGGCAGGAGCTGGGGCAAGAATGGGAGCTCACTCTGTCATGCGATGCTTGGACCTTGAACCACTTCTGGTCAACAAACCCAGCATCTTAATTGCTAGGCCACAACGTCCCTAAGGATCTTCTATCTTCTCCTGAATCTGAGCATATAGCACAGATCACCCAATCTGAGGAATGAGAGTCCAACTTTTTCTTTCTTCCTGAAGTATCCCTTTACAGTGGAAGATGACATTTTGTGTTTTGCCAATTCATAGTATACATTCCACCACAATCTCCTCATCTAGAATAATTTTGGTAAATTGCAAGCATTTTAATCAGCCAATTTTCTTATTTGGTTTCTACTCAAATGACACCCTAATGTTCAGATAAATACAGATTTATCTGATAACGCCCATAATCTGTCTGATTCTGTGAGGCACATGCAGTCTCCGGTTCCTTTCTTGTGTTCCTTTTGTGTTTCCTGAATTTGTGCCAACCCAAAGGTGGTGACAATGTGCCAAATAATGGTGGCGCAATTTTTAGGTTTTTGGGAAAGCAGTCTGAAAAACAAGAAGGAAAATATGCATGTTTATCTGGCTTTCATCATTTCTTCTATTTATAAAACACTCATATACGCAATTAGAAAACACACAAATATGAAAAGGAGTAAACAAAATGTTGGCTGTGCACCCACTGATAGTGCCATTGTATCTTTTTGCTCTTGATAGTAAAAAATGCTGGGGGGAAATGCAGCTCCCTGCTATAAAAGTGTGTTCATTGTTTCTTAGACCATCTCATTCTTTGTTCAACTGTTAAATTGAGGCTCTTTATTTTACGATTATAGGGAAATTACGAAAAGTAATTGATTATCTTTAGAACAGTTCTCTTTTCATCTAATTTTTCCAAGACCTTGGCTAGGGTGTCTGGGATCCCTTTAACAACTGCCTTGGACAACCACTATGTGCAGTTATGACAGGGATGAAAAAGTAATTTTGCAGTGTCCACTTTTATGTCAGTGTCCCTCTTTCTCGGTCATTGTTCACAATTATAGTCCGTGAATCCTGGTTGTCCTGTGCCTGATTTTTGTTTTCCCCTCTCCCTGGCAAAGCAGAAGGGTTGCCTAAACAAGCAATCTCATTCTGAGCTGCTCTTCTTCACAGCCCAGCACTTCCCTAAAAAGTCCTAAGCTCAAGTTAACAAGCTCAACACTGTGGCCTCAATTGATTAGAACCCTGCACTGCTTGTGACTGCTGCCTGAAATTGACAAGACCCCAATCAGTTTCACATGAAAGGCTTTCTTTTGCCTCTTAAGGTGCTCATTGCTCATTGCTCACATATGCTTTCAATGACATTCCCCACTGTCTGCCTGCTTATTCTCTTGTAATCCCTTCCTCTCCAGTTCTATGGGATCCTATCTTCCTGGTGCTGTAAAGCTAATGAAAGCTGAAGTAAAATTCTAAGCACATTTACAGTCATGTGATTTTCATCTACAACTTCTTCATTTAAAACCAGGCTGTCAAACTACCGGCCCATGGGCCAGATGTGTCACGCGCTAACCATGCCCATGGCTGGTTTAGCGAAGGGGGGGAAAGTCCCAATACGTCACATGACGCTGCCGTGATGACATGAGTTTGACACCCCTGATTTAAACAATCAAGTCTCTAGTCCTAATTACTAAAGGAATGCCTGTATGCCTGTATGCCTTTCTGTCTTGATATCGATTTGCCATCTATTCTTTATTTTTACTTGTTCTTTATTTATCTTGTCTTTTTCTTTTTCACATTGCATTTTATCTTGTATGTTACATTGCAATGAGGAAAGGAGTTTCTGTGGATTTTTCTCCGCTACTTGTTATTGACTGTAGTGGGTGGAGCTCATTTCTGTTTCAAGGCCACAAGCCAGCACTATCAGAAAACATTTCCATGCTTATCTGGCCAGCATAATGTCATGGAGCCCTGTTTCCTCCCCATTGAAGTGGTACCTATTTATCTACTCACATTTGCATGCTTTAGAACCGCTAGGTGGGCAGGAGCTTGCCAAAGATGGGCACTCGACGCTCGGGTCTCAAACCCAGGCTGTCAGCTTTCCAGCTGACAAGTCCAGCATCTTCACTGCTGAGCCATTGTGCCACATATATTATATAGTAATATTGTAATCTTCCAAAAATTGTTTTGGAGTCAGGTGGTGTTTAAATGAAATAAGTAAAGTAAAAAAGTAAAGTAGGAAAAATTAAGTAACATAAAGTAATAGGGAATGGCATCCAGCTATGACCTCAGCATTAGTTGTTTAAAGTCCAGGGCCAGCCAGGAAGTATGATGAACTTTTTTTATTTCTGTCAACAAAACAGGTGGGTGGGAAGTGCAGGGGCTAATAGGCAGGAATCTTTCAACTGTGCCTCACCTTCCTCAGACCAACGGATGTAACAATGTGCTGAACTATAATGCTGCTGCTGAAAGAAAGCTAAGTGTGGAATTTAATAGAGCCCGTGAGGTCTCAGAAGGGACTAGAATTATTCTGAACCCATAAGCCTGGTTATGACAAATAAGAACCAGGGAACTTAATTTAGGTCAATTGTTGCCAGTCCAATTTTCATAAATATGTAATTGTGTCAGAATTTCCAGTTATAAGACAATCCAGAGCCCTTGCTGATACCACTGCTTTCATTTGTTCAAGGCAGCCAGGAAATTCCCCAGTGCAAGCCTGCTTGAAATAGGAATATCAGAGGGGCTTCTGGTGGTATTTTGATCATGTTATGATAGCATTTTGTCAGTAGGTGGCACTGGACTTAATTGTGCCCAGCAGGAGTCAGGGTTTTCCTGTTAATATCCTGTTTTGCCCCATTTCTTGACTGATGACTGCCTGGGTTTTCAGTATTGCTAGTAAAACACTCCGTTTTTGTTTAGTTTTCTTCGATTACGAAGAAATACTTAAAACAACAGGGTTGAAATCCGGAAGGAAGTTAATTTAGGTGTTTCTGATTGTTTATGGAGAGATTCATTCATGTAATTGAAGGCATTTATATGCCATTTTAAAAGAAAGACGTATTTTAAAAACAGTGATAGAGTTAATACCAGTATTTTAAAAATGCACTGCAATCTTTTAGTTAAAGTAAGTATAAACATCATTTTCATAAGGATTTTACCCAAGACAAATTAGCCAAGTGGATTTGCTAAAAAGACACCCCAAGCTTTTTGTACATTTGTATATTGAACTGCAATGTACAAGTTTTACACGGTTAAAACTAAAAGCCCTTAAATACAAGGATTCCAGACTCTGTTGTCAATCATCAGATTTCTGAGCTGATTTATTTCTGACCAAGCTGCATTTCAGCACATTTTCTGCTTTTCCTTTTGAGATGCTGGAGCCCCTTGGTGGTATCTCCCCTTGGTGAGAACTCCTAAGCTTCCTCTTCCTGGCTTCTCCCCATGCTCCACCAACATCTTGAGAGCTTTTGGCAGATGGTTTGCATTAAGCATTGGCACCGAAGCGATGCGTCAGCTCCTTCCACCCACAGTATTGGGGTGACTCCTTATAAAAATAGAAATAAATATGGCATGGTGACAGCACTGACCAGATGCTGTGATTTGGGTTCTCCCGTGGGTCATCTGGAAAAGACAGCATGATATTTGATATTGCTGTGGCAAGCATAAAGCAAGGGTGTCAAACTCGCAGCCTGCGAGCCGGTTGCGTCACGTGCTGATCCCGCCCCCGCCCGGTTTAGCGAAGGGGGAAAAAGTCCCGATACGTCATGTGACGCCGCCGTGACGATGCAAGTTTGACACCCCCGGCATAAAGGGAGGCTGCTGGGTTCAAATATTTTCTAGGTTTGGGGTATGAAGTGGGAGTGCCCTCAAACTCATCCGTATAGCTCATAAGACTCAGAGCCACTTTTCAGTTTAATCATGTACAATATTATGCAACAGGATACATCACGGTGTGTAATAGTGTACCCAAGAAGACCCAGTTTGGAATGACATCATAGGACTCTGCTGAGTGAAGATGTAGGATGACTTCTCTGAAAGGATCGCTCTTCCTTTCTGTCTGCCCTGGAGGACATCAAGCCCCATTGCATAGTATTGTTATGCCACACAAGGCATATCCCAACTCTGCTGCATATTAGAAAAGCTGGATATAGGTAGAACACACATGAATAAATAAATGCCCTACAGTAGGATGAAGCTAAAGCACTGGCCTCTTTGATCTCAACTCAACTCTCAGACACTAAGAGTGGTTGTGAGCTGTCCAGGGTCTTGTTACATAAGATGGGTGGCTATGCAAATCTTTTCGGTAATAATAAATATTAATAATCACTATAAAATGCCAGTTGGAGGAGAAGGATTTAATGTTCCCAATTCTTATGAGTGATGCCCTGTGTTCCTGCTGCCATTTGCAACAGGGGTATATTTTGTGCCCTTCCTCTTGGGTTTTTCTTAGTGGAAACTGTACCACCTTAATAGCAGGGAGTGCTGTTGCCATTGTGGCAATGGCGTTGACAAGTGATTGTCTCTCATAGACGACACTGGAAGTCCTTAAATGGGCACAAACAGCAGAACAGCCTCATCGTTTTGAGTAATGACTAATGATGCCCTGCTCCTGAGGGCAACCATGTGTCTCATCCTTGGCATTCTTCTGGTCTACTTATATTATCCCATGAGATCTAGTAGCTGTTTCGTAAGAGTCATCACACTGGGGCTCCACAGTCTCATTGTCCTCCAGGTATGTTAACGAAAGTTAGAAGCCAGAAACTAGTTTTTATATATCTCATATATACAGGTTATCCTAAGATTAGAACAGTTCATTTAGCGACTGTTGGAAGCAGCGGTGAAATCTATTTACCTTCCCTACCGGTTCAGAAGTGTGCGGTTCATGTGCGTGCTTTTGTCACGCACACTTTTTCACTCACTGCACAGAGGGTAAAACCCCCCGGAAATGATGATATTTGGGTACGTGGGCGGAGCCTCATGCAATGGCCACCACTGGTTCTCCAAACCACTGGTAGCCGCCGCTACCTACTCGCCCGAACCAGACCAAATAGGTAGCATTTCACCACTGGTTGGAAGTTACAACAGCAATGAAAAAAGTGACTTATGAATGTTTTTCACACTTACAACTGTTGCATCATCCTGATGGCCACGTGATCAAAATTCAGAGACTGGGCAACTGACCCATACTTACATTGGGGTTGTGTCAGAGGTGGTATTCAGTTGGTTCTGACAGGTTCTGGTGAATCGGTAGCAGAAATTTTGAGTAGTTCGGAGAACCGGCAAATACCACCTCTGGCTGGCCCCGCCCCCAATCTATTCGCTGCCTCCCGAATCCCAGCTGATTGGCTGGGTCTTCTTTTGTTGCCCTGCACAGGAGAACAGAGCTGGAAAGCAGGTTGGTGGGGTGGGGAGGGAATGGGG
>JANHFT010002861.1:118444-129221 GCA_032467955.1 Pseudoxenodon macrops | reverse complement strand
AAATAAGCAATCAGGAAACAATATCAATAAGAAGTCATAGGATACAAGCAACAAGTTACAGTCCTGCAGTTGTAAGTTGGAGGAATCAGCCGAATATGGAATACAGGTAGTCCTTGACTTCATTTAGTGACTATCTGAAGTTACAACAGCATTGAACAAAGTGACTTATGACCATTTTTCACACTTATGATAGTTGTGGCATCCCCATGGGATTCAGATGTTTGACAACTCGTTCATATTTATGATGGTTACGATGTCCCCTTTTGTAACCCTCTGACAAGCAAAGTGAATGAGGACAATGGAGAATGCTGGGATTACTTTATGACTGATCAATTAACAATGGAAATCCCAATCCCAATTACCATTGTAAATCAAGGAGTACTTGTACCATGTATCCTTTAATATAATCTTTAAAAGCCTTTTGTAATCAAGTAATTCAGAACCTTGGTAAAAGCAATCTGCTCCTTTTCTGATAGGAAGATAAAAAGACAGAAAGGAGATATCAAAAATGCCCTGCGTCCTTTTTATTCTGCATCACCCATGTCACAAAACTTTAAACAGGAACAAAGATGATATAGGAAATAATGAAATGAGTATGAATCTATTCATTTTTTAACAGTAACATTAATTCCAATTAAATTGATTTACTTAGCTGAAGCTAAACATGTTTCTTAAAAAACAACAGCTATATTACGCTTCTACTCACTGTCCTTTCTATAATGCCATTAACTGAGATACATCTGTAGCTCTTTTGAATAATGGCTTATCAAACCACATTTTTTCAAGGAAATTATTTTTCAGGAAATTATTTTTGCAAAGATGTATCTTATTATTGCATTATATTTTATGCTTTCTGAAACTTTAATCAGGTCAATAACTGTGGCTGTTTAGCATTAGCAAACAAGTGCAAAATTTTCAGCTTTTTATTTGATTAAGAATATTACTTTGTCTCCTTTCTGTCTACTTTAGCAGAATGTTCTGAATATCAGGTTTTTATTTATTTGTTTCTACTATGCTCGACTTTAGGCATTCTTTATGATATGAGAATATAAGCAAACAACACTTCAAATTGTTAAGGGAAGGAAGAGAAAAGAAACCAAGTTTTATAAAATTTTCTGGAAAGTTAGAATTAGATTTTGGAATTACCAAACAAAGTGCAGATGTAAGTGTTCAGAGTCCCACATGGACATCTGAAAATAAAGGAAATATCTGCCAATAATGAGCATAGGACTTTGTAACAGGGATATTTCAGACATAGGTAAGTCTGTCCTTTGCTTTCTACTCTTGTGATATATGAGGCAGTTATATGTAGTTTTATTAGTTTTGCTTACGATATCTGTTCACAGTTGCCATGAAAGGGCCCAAAGAACTCTCTGCTGGTTACATAGCAAAATCCTTTCTTTACAAGTGAAAACCATACAGCAATAAAAATATAAACAGATTACGAAGTTAAAATTCTTTGGGAATGGACTAGCTGATGATGTTTTATGTATCTAAAAGAATAAAGGGAATAGGGACTTGGTTTCTGTTTCTCTTGACATGTTGAAAACTCAATATTCTGCTAGTGTTAATGAATAAATATAGCTCTTTTTTATAAAATATTTATTTCACAAGGTCTAAGTAGTACAAAATGTTTATCATTTGGCAATCACACACACATCTTACTTATTTATTTATGGGCTGTGGTAAAGGCGTACATTTGCTTCTGTGCTGTGTGTCCGATGATGGTGTTAATTTGCTAATTTTATTATTTGTATCTTTATGATCTTCTTTTGTATTATATACTATACACCATGAGAAATATCTTGCTGAAAAAAAGCCTGAGATTTTCTATGAGAAATTGTGTTCTACCTCTTCGGAAGGAATATTCACACATATTCAGCATAGTGCTGTATTAATGTTCAACTGAGATTTAATTGCACCAAAACAGGCTCCTGAGTGCTATCATTATTACTATCTTTGAATCATATAGTTGGGAGGCCTATTTGGGGCACTGAATCTAATCTTGTTCAGTAGAAGAACCCAATTAAAGGATCCCAAGAGATGATTTCCTAACATTCACTTGACTATATTCAATGAAGGGGACACACCACCTCTCTAGGAAATGACCTGCTGTTATTATTAGGAATTAGCTTCCCTATAATATAAAACCATTATTTTTTGGATTTAGATATTTCAAGTTTGGTATCATATATCTCCTTTGTTGGCCATCTTTCCATGGATCTTAATTTCCAGTCCCTGTTCAAATATATTGCTATTTTTGAAACCTTTTCTAATTTCTCTAAATGATTCATAAATGGTAACTAAAATGAGGTACAGAATTCAAAATGGGTTCTTTTAGGAAATGTAGGCCTTGTCTTAGGAACGGGGGAAGCTTGAGTTGTTATGAAACAAGTCCTAGCATTACATACTACCTGTCTATCCTCTTCTTTTGTGATCCAAATCTCTATTTCTTACCTTTATCCTTTTTGTATTTCAGATCTTTACTAAGCTTTGTAGCCATAGAACCATCTTCTACTGCCCTGCCTTCAATTTTCAATTGATGTTTTAAAATCTATTTTAAGAAATCCAACCCATCTTGACTTGACCCCCCCATTAGATTTCTACTGTCATGAAAATATACTTATTATGGTTCTCAGGTTACTAAAATATACATTTTACTTTCTTTAACAGGAAGAATTCTAGTATTACATGGTTATTTCACAAATGCTTCATCTATTTCAATTTTTTCAACTATATTTTCTATGTAATTAATACAATTGAGATTGGTGATTCTCTTGTACTTTTCTTTATTCTCTAAAGGACAATATTTTCAGTAATGCAACAGAGGAATTTCTTGGAAAGACCATGCTTGACAGATTTTGTCTCCCAACAGATGTTTGACAAATTCATTAGGATCTCAGCTCTTTGTTATACCTATTAAATCATATTTGAGTATCTACCCTATTTAATGTTTATGTACTTGTATACTAATAGTGTATAAACAGTGAAGATGGTAAATATTATAAGTCATGTTATTTCTACCATTTTTTTAAAAGATCAGTCTCATTTAGCATACTATAAAATTAAAGCAACTTTTTCCTTCTTTTGACTTAGTCCCTATCAACAAATCATACATGTCTCCTATTCCCCAGAAAAAGTGATAAATTAAACATTCCAAGTAAGGAATCTCTGCTGCTGTTTAAATATGAAAAAGGAGAAGTATGCAGAGAAGTATGTATTGCTCAGAATTGGTAAAAGCGATGTAATCTCTCTAATAACTGCCTTTGGAATTCAGAATTTGGTAACAAAGATATACCATGACTTTTATGCTAGTTAAATCACCGAAATAAGACTTTTCTCAAGAAAGAACTCATGGCCACCCATCATGATTTGTCTAGTGGAACCCGTATGATTAGGGTTGTGAAATCCAAATTAATTTTTGAAAATTTTTAACAGGATTATGAAATTTAATTTAGCTTGCTTTTTTATAAATAAGATGTATCTATTATTTGATGGGTTTCTATTCTATTCCCCCCCCCCCACATTGGCAGCAGGTTATTTAATCAGGAATCTCTTTGTGTCAAGGCTAAGCCTAGGGGAAAAAAGGAGAAGGAAAAGAAATCCATGTTTTTAATAATAATCTGATCTTTGGCTGGAATGAGAAAAGGATTTTGAACTCTCAGCGAGAGACTCAGAGTAGGAATTATATTATGCATGCCTGCAGAACAATTGCAAAGAACACTCAGTCACTGAAATTGTAAGATAAGAAGATTATTATTTTTTTTATAATGGAACAACCATTCTCCCATTTACATGAATTTTATTCTTATTGGCTCTAACTATAAAAATGAATACTTTTCTCCCTTCAGACTAATTTTTCTTCTCCCTGTATAAAGAAAAGACTGCATAGATTACAAGCATGTAGTTAGGATCTACCTTATTATTAGCATTTATAAGTAGTTCTGTACATTTTTATTGGTCAAGAAGTAGAAATTTTTCTTTTAAAAATAAAATGTTTATAAACTTACATATCATTAAAGAAATGCCCCAAGAAGTATAATGGGAGTAAAAATTAAGACTTAATAAAAAATGCTAAACAACAAAACTGTTCAATAGCAATCATAAAAAATATCGATAACTCTATAAAAATGACAAGACAAGGAAGGAGAAGAAAGATTATAAGCAGGATAAGGAAAGGAAAGAAGGGAAAAGAAAGAAATGTTAAAAATAACACAAAATGGTATTTGTGCATTAAAAGTAGAAGACAAAATGGCTGAAAAAATTAAGTCCATGAGTTTATAGCATCCGTTCAAAAAGGCCTTTCAGCATTAAAGAACTGTACTTCAAAAAACTCAAAATTCTCCTTACTTCATTTCTTCTTAACACTTTAGCAAAACAAAAACAGCTGTTTGTGTTTTTCAAATTCTAGGCTATAGAACTCTCTGCTCTTCCTACATTTCATTCTTTCAAATTTTGCTTGAGAACCAAGCAATGGAAATGATTCCCTCTGGACTGACATACCAAATCACGCTGGATATTTAACTACCCCTAATTAAAATGGCCTTTTCTACAGGTCTATTTTTGTACATTAAACATTAGTTCATCATATATTTTCTTTTATTAGAATTGTATAATATCTATTGGCTAGAGGGGCATCTTAGTTTTATTTGGTATGAGGAATTATTTTGAAGAGCAATTCTGAGGGTTTCAGGATAAAATCATTCTTTAAATCTCTCTAAGGCTATTCTGTCTGTTAATTCCTTTCATCCCTTCTGCCAATGCATATTGAAAAACCCAGCTTAATTTTCTATTATGTTATTCTATTTTCAAATACAGATTTTTCTCCTTCCCATTTCCATTCCACAAAAATGAATTAAAATCTGCATAAAATGTGTACAAATAAAATAAGCTTTTTTTGTAAACAAATCTTAGCTGTTTTATATATGCATCACTACATTAATAATAATAAAAATTTGGAAATATGTAAAAAAGACAATCATGTCTTAAAGTTGGTTTATTTTGGAAATACAAACTACCTACAAATACAAATCATATGAAATCTGTCTTGGTTTATCATAAATAGTAAATATTACTTCAATGACATTTACAGTAAAAAAATCTGCCCTGTATCTCATTTGATCTCAGTACTGAATGCATTTTCATTCCTTCCCACTCTGTTGTAGACTATGAACACGACTGAAAAGAAGTTAGAAATTTCTCACAAAGCACAACAGTATAGTGATAACCTTGCGAGCTAGTGACCGATATTATCTCTCTGCTCATTTCTTTCCTCTTTTTATCTTTTTTCTCCCCTACAGATAAGACTTTCTTTCAATGTGCTGATGACAGAATAATATCTCCAGATTGATTGCTTACCCCACACGGACCTGTTGAAATATTTCTACCTTGGAAAGCTGGAGATCAAAAGCATCAGAAAAAAGAAGGGGTGGGGGATGGTAGGATACAAAGCAGGAAAAAAAAGCTATCATAAAGAACCTACTCAATTTTCAGTCAGAGCATGAAGACACTTAATTTTTTTCAAACGTGACAGAGCTTTCAATCTAAAATCCAGACATACCTAATAAATAAATAAATAAATAATAAAAATAAAAAAAACATAATGGGTACCTCTTTTCTCTTCTGAGGAACTGGTGAATTTTTCTGCAAAAGTTCCGTTAAGCTGTGATGTTTAACACTTGATTACATGTAGCAGAACAGGATACATGGAGTATTGCTAACTCAGCCAGGTACACAGGATTTGGGTAAGTGACTTTTTATAGAAGCCACTTAAAATATTACCTCATTTTTAAAAATAAACATCGAAGATTGTTTCTGAACTTTTTATCCCCGCTATCATGCAGTTTATATTCAATGTTGGAAGTTATAATGGGCATTGTGAAATAAATTTCTGTCAAAGTTCCAACGGGCAGAAATGTTTGTTTTTCTTTTCAGGTGTTGCTTCTGAAATCTAGTTGGGGAGCAGGTCTTTTTTGTTCAGAGAAGGGCCTTATTGTGGAAGTCATTTTGAGATGATGATGAATATCTAAACAAAAGTCTGTGAATCAGGGACAACAGACGTCTGTATGTCAACTGTGCTATCAGTCTAACGTGTACCCAAATTAGAAGCGTGAAGGAAAGAACCTTATAATGTGAGATTTTTAATGAAGATTCTACTGTCACTGATGGATATTAATGCAGTAATTGGAAGAATAATAAACCAATTATCACTGAGTTTCTGATATTTTTAAAGGACATTTTAAGCGACAGAAAAGATGAACTTGAAATAAACGTCACTGTATTCTGGGAAGATTTTCATTTTTCTCAAGAAAAAAAGGGTACATACAGATTTTACGATATTTGCATTATTTATACAGAACATTTGATGCTAAATTAAGCACTTCGTTTGAAGTAGGCAAAACACGTTTCAACAATTGCTTCCAGGATCAAAGTATCTCTTAAATCCAAAAGGAATACTGATCAAAATTTGAAATAAATACATTATATAAAAATAGACCTTTTTTTTGAAAAAAAAAGTATTACCATAAAATTTGGTTTTTTAGTAATGAAAAGTAGAAAATGTTTTTATCCACTTACTTAATGAAATATCAGAAAACACACATGTCAAAGGTACGCATAGTTTGGGGGGATTAGATTTGGCTATGAAATGCTACAGCTAGATTTTATACGAATGAAGGCAAGTTTTTATATTCCCAATCCTGAGATCATGATTGTCTGTAAAGCAATAATGGGATACAGCCTTTATAGACCCAGACAGAACAACTTCAGTACTTTTATGTTATTTCAGTTGTTATAACTCAAAGAAGAAAGGCAATGCAATAATACAATACAATATCCATAATTTAATAATAAAAAGAATTATAATTGCTATTCTTACTAAACTTTCAGCTGCTAATGAAAGACAGATATTCATATTCTTGTCTACTTCCTCAAAATATACAGAATAATTAAAGGCACCATGACAATTACTTTGATCTATAGAAACATTTGCAATTAGTGAATGTTGACCCTATGAATCTTTGCATGTTCTCTGAATAGTATTTATTTTTCTAGTGTGGTATTGACTATTTGAGAGATAGTCAACAGCAACAACTTTTCTTTCACAATACTCTAATACCAAAAATTGTATCAGTCAGACAGAAAGCCATTTTCATGCATTTGATGTTGATCTAGGGGTCATCCCCAAAGGAAACTACACAAAATCTTCAGGCTGCTTCCAATTTAGCAAAGTGCTTTGTTTAGTATGAAATATACACAGCATTTAAAAATGTTAATTAGTTATGGCAGCTGTGAATACAATGATATTTGCTCCTTGTCAGAGTCCACCCATGCAGCTGTACCAGTATATGTGCTTATTAGTAATTGCACAAATATTCCCAAAATATGCACCTTTGGTAAAGGTTAAAGCAAACCCATGAAGAAATGAGAATGGAAATCCTAAACACACCTGAGTGGAGCACCAACTGAATATACTTGTATTTATTATGAGTATTCAGTATAGTGTTATTATTTTCTATTGCTCCAATTTTAATGAATATACATAAATAATGTAATGTTTCATGAATAGTATTTTAAAAATTGTTTCTGAACAGAATAATAGAATGATTTTAATGGTATGAACAAATATTTGTGGCTGTTTTGTGTTGGTGATATTAATATTTGAAAGACACTTATAAGGTTTTGGTAGTACGGTGATAAAACATTTCAAAACACTACTGTGATAATTTTTTTATAAATAGTAATAATATCTTATATAATAAATTCTTCATTTTATTATATACTACTTTTAATACTGACTATATATATATATATATATATACACACACACACACATAATATATAGACATAATATATATTTATATATATATAACATAATATATATACATACTATATATACATAAATATATGTATTAAAGATTTAAATATTTCATTTCTACTAATTACTAACTTTTTAGTCTGTTTTTTATTTTATATTGACCAAAATCTTTCCTACCAAATGGGACCAGATACACATAAATAAACAAGCAAACAGATCTTAGAAAGTATTGGCAAGAAAACATGTCTCATAAAGCATATCTCAATCTACTTTGCCCAAATTTAAGAATATTAAAAATGTAAGGCATTTTTTCCCAATATTATGGAAATGGAAATATTAACTTCAGGATTGCAACTGGGAATGATTATTGCTGTAGCATTCAGGCTGAATAAATATAAATGTAATGTTGAAATGCTACCAGTATATATTTTAAAGTTAATAAATATAAATACTAATCTGTATATAAAAATCTATATATTATTTACAGATTTTATTTTCATCATATGAATAATATCTCAATCTTGGGTTAGACTTAGATGTGCTTGGAAAAGAGTCATGAGAATTTCTGGGAAAAAATGGACTAACTGATTTCCCATTTGTTATAGTACTGATTGAGATATATTTTAGACAGTAGACATAAACAATAATTTTGTTTTTTGATTAGAATGTTTGAATACAATACACTTTAAGAGTTTGGATAAATATCAAATTACATAATGTTATTGTTCTAGTATATTTTCGAACTATCCATTGATACAATAGAATATATTGGATGTTTCTTTTCAGTGAAATGAAAACCAACAGATATTAGAAGAAATGTACTCATGTAATATTTTTATTTAATGAATTCTTTGGACTGTCTCATTAGAAGGTAAATTCTATATGAACAGTAGTCTATCATAGTTCTGAGCTACTATTATTTGATTTTTATTATTGTGTCACTGAATCAGTATTTATTCTTGTTGATTGCTTGGACAAGTCCCTGCAGTTTTCTTGACAAGATTTTCAGAAGTGGTTTGTCATTGCATCTTCCTAGGGCTAAATGAAAGTGGCTGGCCCATGGTCATACAGGTGCCTTCATGACTTAAGAGGGACTAGATCTACAGTTTCTTGGCTTCTAGTTTGGTGCCTTAACCATGACACTAAATAGATTCTCATTATTTAATTAGTAAAGATAAAAACAGGCAAAAATGAGCATAGAAGCTTTTAATTGATTTAGCAGACATAAACATATAGGGTGTTTTCATATGTTCTACTTTTTTGTCTGAATCAGGTTATCTGATAAAGGAGAAAGCCTACTTTCTGTATAGTCTACCTAATTTTGCTTAGGCATTTTCCTAACAAACATATTGCTAGTTGTTCTTATTAAACAAAACATTAAACAGTTCTAGCTATTTATTGGTAGCCTTTCCTATACATTAGTTACTATTAATTTATTCTAAATGACCTGAACAGTGATATTTATAAACAGATAACAATTAAATAGTGTCATTCCTGACAACAATCCATTCATCCTTTGTTATAAGCCTGAAGAAAAAAGAATTGTCCAAACATTTTGTCCACAGCCTTAGAATTAGGTACCCAGTAAGAAAGAAAGGAATTTAAAATAAAATATTATTTTATTTTGAAAGAAAATAAATTATAAAATAAAATATTTTGAATGGAATGCAAGAAGAATGAAAATAGATTTCTCTTAGTTAAAGAATTACAAACAGACATTCACATTCTATAAGAACTACTTTACTTAAGCTGTAGACTTCTATTCTAAAATCAGACCAAGTATAGCATTCTGTTCTGATATTTCAAATATGATCTGCCTAATATTTTCTTAGGTTTTGCAATGGAACGAATATGGCTCCTGCTTTTGCTGTCTGTAAAATTGCTGTCAGTGACTGCACAATTCAATGGATATAACTGTGATGCTAATTTACATAGCAGGTTTCCTGGTAAGTATTTACTACTATATATTAAATGTAAAGTTTTTATTCCCCTGCTTTATAAGGATACTTACTTGTAATAAATGCCAACCTTTTTAATTAAAGAAGCATATGGTGAGTATTCATTAAGTGACTGAATTCATATTGCTATTAGGAGTTGGATGGGGAGCAACGGATTGAAACTAAACACCGGCAAGACCGACTGGTTCTGGGCTTGGGGTAACGGATTGAAACTAAACACCGGCAAGACCGACTGGTTCTGGACTTGGGGTTCATTGGCTCAGAGAGAATTGCCATCTTTGGTCTTGGATGGGGTGGCACTACCCAAAACAGATCTGGTGCATAATCTGGGGGTTCTCCTGGACTCACGACTCCTGCTCAAAGAGCAGGTGATGGTTGTGGCCAGGACGGCCTTCGTGATTGCGAGTTGTATGCCAGTTATGTCCTTTCCTGGACCAGCAATCCCTACTCACAGTCACTTCCCATCTTGACTGCGCTTTACATGGGGCTGCCCTTGAACATCTGAAAGCTCCAGTTGGTGCAAAATGCAGCAGCCCGCATGGTTCTGTGCAGACCCCAGTGTGCACAGGTATCACCTCTCATGCGGGAGCTGCATTGGCTGCCGATTTGCTTCCGGGTGAAATTCAAGGTGCTGGTTATCATCTTTAAAGTCCTTCATGGCTTGGGACCAGGTTATTTGATGGACCATATTTTGCCGGTCACATCTACCCGACCAATCAGGGTGTGGAGGCAGGGAATGCTGTGGGTCTGATCCCTGAGGGAGATACATCTGGTGGGACCCAGAAGAAGGACCTTCTCCATGGTGGCTCCCTCTCTCTGGAATATCATTCCCCCTGAGATTAGAATGGCTCCTACTCTAATTCTCTTTTGGAAGGCGTTGAAGACCTGGTTCTGCCAGCAGGCCTGGGGCACCCAGAACGGGATGGAGCCCATTAAATGGCTCATATGATTGGCTGCCAATGGGGTGGGAGGTGGGGGGTGGGATGATTTTATTTACATTAAT
>JANHFT010002861.1:91840-108911 GCA_032467955.1 Pseudoxenodon macrops | reverse complement strand
TAAAACATATGAAGAACGGTTGCAGGAACTGGGCATGGCTAGTCTAGCAAAGAAAAGGACCAGGGGAGACATGATAGCAGTCTTCCAATATTTGACAGGCTGCCACAGAGAGGAGGGGGTCAAGCTATTTACCAAAGCATCTGAAGGCCAGACAAGGAATAATGGATGGAAACTGACGAAAGAGAGATTCAACCTGGAAATAAGGAAGAACTTTCTGACAGTGAGAGCGATCAACCAGTGGAACAGCTTATCTTCGGAGGTTGTGAGAGCTCCAACACTTGAGACATTATGTAAATCTGTAAAGATGGATTGTTGCATATTGGCTCATAAAAGTTTTCATCATTTATGATAGTGAAAAAAGAATCATACAAGCACACAACAAAGTTAGAGCATACCAAAAAAGCAGTAGGAGATTCTCTTTATATTAGAACATATTTCAGTTCCATAGTTATGTACGTTCTGTTGGCATACATAACACTGTAGACTTTGCCTTGTGGTGATATTTGTGGGATGGCTGTCATCCACCCTGATTTCCATTTGCTTTCTTAGATCAAAATATGACATGAAAATATCAGAGGCAAGTAGTAGTATTTCCATGTGTAATCTTTTTTTCTAATATTTCTGACAATCTGAGATAAGATTGGAAGACCAGGAATCCTAGCAGACTGCATATGTAAGTGGAAACAGTTGGCATTGCAATTTTTATGGCCTTTACTTTGTGGAAATTTGCCAAGAATAGATAGCCAAAGAATTTTAATTGTTAAATTGTTAAATTCATGTTTGTTCTAAATCAGATCAGATTGACATAATGCAAGTGGTCAAAACTATGAAAACTATGCTCACATGAAGTGTACCATATACCCATGTGTCACTACTAATGTTAAACATGTCTTTTAATTTAGTAAGTAACACAATAATTACTTCTTGGAATATTTCAGCAGCTGACAGACATTTCGATACTGAGGTGCAGCAAAAATTAATAATATATACATAACACAACTATACATCGGATGGCTATCCAGTTTATAATAATGCAGCCAGCATTAAGAGCAGATTTGGAAAAGAATTTAGCAGCATATGGATCAGAAATGATGTCATCTACTGTAAGAATAATGTACCTGTTACACTTGATACCTCTGTTGAGAAATCTTATATCCATGCAGATTCAAATTTTATCTGGTTGTTTAGGTATAGGTGACTATTATTGAAAA
Organism: Pseudoxenodon macrops; assembly: GCA_032467955.1. Lineage (NCBI taxonomy): Eukaryota > Metazoa > Chordata > Lepidosauria > Squamata > Pseudoxenodontidae > Pseudoxenodon > Pseudoxenodon macrops. Next base: position 107,700 of record JANHFT010002861.1, on the reverse strand, counting down.
TACCAATAGAATAGAGTAAGCTACTTGATCATTGTTGTTATGATGTTATCAAAACATCATGATTCTCTTTTCACAAATTGAAATGGAACTTGTCTGTATGGCAAACTAGTTGGATGAATGGTTGCATTCTTTTTCGATTTCAAGTGACAACTTTATTCTGAAATGCGAAAATACTCCAGAAAATTCTAAGGAGTAGGTTAAAATATGTTAATTTCATATGATATAGTTGTCATGGAGACAGTGGTGATTTGTGAGGAGGCATGATCCCACTCTGACATATAGTCGTTGTTATATCAGAGTCAAGCATTGTGTTTATTTTGAACCTCTTTTTACAAATATGATGCTGCAGTAAACAGTTATGAATTGGGGAATGTTGCAAAAGGAAACTCAGACAATAGAGGATGCAATATCATCTGAACATTTCATCTGAAGTATTGTATGTGTCATGGCCTCATTGGAGCCTGCATCCGAGGATGAGGATGAGACAGACCTAGGATCAATTGAGGAAGACGGCATGGCCTCTGTGGCCATGGAAGATGAGCCAGGCCTGGGTCCCACAGGCCTGGGAGGGATTGCTGACGAAGGTGAGAAGGTGCAGGATGACCAAGCGAGGGGATGGAGAGAGCAGGTAGCAGAGCAGAGGAGCGATAGAGCTCTGGTGATGAGCAATTACCCCCCCACCCCAATTCCCAAGCATGGAGAGTGGAGAGGAGGGGGGATTAGTGCAGGGTGGCCTGACAACTTAGGAAGAGGGTGTTCCACACCTCTTTACAAGGCTTCCCTGTGAATGAGATTTAAAGAGATGCTGTTGGAAGGGGTGCTTGTCAGGAACAAGTGTCAGGAACAAGTGTTGCCATTTTCCAGCCTCACATGCTGTTACTGATGTCTGGATACTTTGCTTGCCTTGCCCTGTTTGCCTTACCCTGCTATCTTGCTTGCCTGGCCTGGCTATCTACAAATTCACAGCTCTCACAACTGTACTGCTCCTCTAGATGAATAGCAGCCAAGAACCATAAGAGGTGCATGTTTAGAGCATTGCAGTGAACAGTGGGACTTTTGGGGGAAAGTTGGAGCAATAGAGGGGAGTTAAGCCTTTGTTCAGGTTGTGTTGCTTCTATGCCCAGCACCAGGTCATCACAGTATGTTTATTTGTTTTTCACATTGTGGAAAACATGTGAAGTGGCTAGGGATGAGCAACAGAATCATTTCTAATGATTTAACTTCTCATAGGTATTGCAAGTAGTATTACCATTACAAGAGTAAGACATCTATTGGAATTGTACAAATCTCTTGGGATATTTTACTAGTTTCAGCTGTATTTAGAATCTTGGTCAGTGTTAGCTGAGATGTAAATAAAACCTTATCAAAAGGCTTATCCATTTATTATTTGCACTTTTATTTCATGGTTTATATCTGTAAAAGAACAGGTTAATTGATACAAATATGTATGATAAGCACACAGACTTTCCCTTTCATTGCATGCAGGTGTAAATTATAGTGTTTAAAACATATATTGCAAGAAAACATGTATTACTGAGCAAGTACAAGCTTATCTTTTTCATAATCTTCATCCCTTCTGTGTCAGGCAGAATTTTAAACATCTGAGAAATTTGAGTGGCTAAGGCGAAAGTCTCCAGGAAGGTCATGTGTGACTTAACCTGACAGTGGTGACAGTGTCAAGTTGACAGTGGTGAATTCTTCTTTGAGAGGAGTTGTCTCAGCATTTTTTAAAGATGTAATGGTTCACCCCCTTTTCAAAAAAATAATTGCTGGATAACCTTTGTCCAGTTTCCAAAATTTCCTTCCTAGGGAAGATTGCAGAGAAGATGGTTGCACAACAGATTTAGAGAATCCAGGAAGAAGCAGATTATCTGTATATCTTTCAGTCAAGAAAGTACATTTAACAGGTTGTCTTTTTGGTCAATCTCTAGTGGAGTAAGATAGAGGCAGTATGTCCTTGCTTTTGATGTCTCAGTGGCTTTTGATACCATCAGTCGTTGTTTACTTTTGGACAGACTTTGGGCTTTGGGTTTCGGTGGCACTATGTTGGTTCTGCTTCTTCTTCTGGGACTGATACCTGTTACTGTTGATTGTGGGAGAAAGGTTTCATCCTTAGTCCTTGCTTTAGGGTGTTCAACAGGTTTTGGTACTTTCTAAGCTCTTGCTTAACATCTTCATGAAGCTCCCGTGTGGTGTCATCTGACAGCACAGCATGAGATGCCAAAGGACAAAGGATAAAGTTTTCAAACTTTGATACAATGCTCCCATAAATCCCAGACTAGAAAGAGAATCATGTAAGGAGAATTTAGGAAACAATACTGGATTACAAATTCTATCTTAACAAATATAGTAGAATAGAAGAAAAAGAAATCAAGACGGAAATCTATGACTTGCAGTATACAATGTGAAGAGATAAGTGAAGAGGTTACAGTGAAAAACTATTTTACCAACAGGGCCAATATTATATCTTTTGAAAATAATACATTTAATGTTGATATGTAGTGTGTGTGTGCAGGAGGGCAAATGGTAAAATGCAATCTTTCTCCCTTTCATATGTGTGTTGTGACATACATACATATGTAAGGAGACACTGTGATCTCATGGTCCTTGCTTTGATTTTTCTATATACCTGTCAGTTTCTGCAGATATTCATGATTGTTGGCTTCTAGGCTTCTCTCTCTGGTCAGGCTCACTTCTGTAAGCAGGTGTCCCTTGAAAGTTATTTAGGCTAAGGAGGTAGATTACAAAGAGCACTGCATTCCTCAGATCTCTACCAGTAATCAAAATGTTCCAATAAACTTTGTATGGGATACCAGTTACCCCTTAAGTATCCCCTTAAATGCAATGTAGGTTTTGCAAAGCAACAGTTAACCTCACTATAGAGGCTATAGTGAGCTATTAACACTTAGTAATGAAATCAACCAAATAGAAAATTTGTTTCAATCACAGAAAAAAGTGAATTGTAACAAGAGTGAAATGCAAAAAAGAAGATGAAAAAGCAACAAACAGAATCCTGCTGAAGACTAGAAAAAAGTTTGAATTTTGATAAACAAAGGATGTTTTACTTTTTTACCTTCTACTAGTGCTAAAATCTCATCTTCATCCCCCCCCAACTATGGAAGAAAATTAATTGGTCTAATAGCCTTATTATTGCAAGGGTACATAAATGCATAGAGGTAACCGTCAACCATTGATTGATAATCCTAATCCTAACCCATTTGGCAGGAATAATAGCACGATACAGCACGAGGATTATATTCTGAATGAGACGAATAAAAGCAGGAGAAAATGAAACTCACTGGCAGGCAAAAAAGATTTTGATGGGACAAAAAAGGAACAAGAGCCTGAACATTAAATAGCAGTTTTCCTTTCATGGGTGATCAAGTAGTACTTGATAATTTTAATGGCATGCGACCATTCTACATTCATCTCATTCTACAGATCCAGAGATGCAGAAATTGTGGCATTCTTTATAGAAACAGATAATTTGGCAAATAGTGTAATAGTGTAGTGTTTATCATTATAAGGATTGTTGAGTATTCTTTAGGGGCTCTATGCACTGTCTTTGAGAAGAACTAATGGACCCTAGGCAAATATAAATTGAGCACATATAATGGTGATCTTCACTGAAAAAATTAGCTATTTGGAAGATAACAGACAATTTCATGTAGCTGTTAACAGGAAGGAAGGCCTCTTTCCTCCCCCTCCATTCCTGATCCTACCACCAAACAGGAAGGTAGGCCTCTTTCCTCACCCCCATTCCTGATCCTAACACCAAACAGGAAGGTAGGCCTCTTTCCTCACCCCCATTCCTGATCCTAACACCAAACAAGAAGGAAGGTCTCTTTCCTTCCTCCCCCCATTCCTGATCCTGCCTTCCTACCATCAAACAGGCAGTTAAGCTGCCGTGGCTGGGCCTGGACAGCTATCCGTGCCGTTCCTATGGTTCTGGGATTACCATCTTTGGATCAGTAGTGACTTAACCACCGTGAACCAACCCAGGCACCTACCATCAGTAATGATGAGAAGAAATCAACGAAATCCCACATTGGGTCAGTTGATGCCCAGGTCAAGAAAGGACCACATCAGATGCTATGGCTCCTGGACATCTTCCGAAAAAGGAGTTACAGGGCTCAGTTGTTACTGCCAGGGAACCAGAGAATGCAACTTCAAAGAGACTGGAACCAAAGCGCAAAACTTGGACAACCGAAGAAAATAGAGATATTATCAAATATTACTACCAGGCACAACCAATAGCCCGGAGATTTAAAAAAAGAATGATGCAGCTGTGGAATTAAAAACACCCAGAAAGTGATGTAACTGAACAAAGACTAATTGATCAAAGATAATAGAGTTTTATTAAAGTTTTATTTATTATTTTAAGTAATAAAGTTTTCACAGATGTGGAAATGCAACATCTAGAAATATTGGCTAAAAGGAAAACAACAAGTAATGATGATCAAGCTGAAGAAACTGCTCCAACACATGAACCAAATGACCAGCCAATGGAAGAAGCCAACATCTAAAGTGTAGAGCTAAAGTGTAGAGCTAAGTGATCTAGCAAAAATGCTGAAAGAAAAGATTGGAAAAAAGACTACTTACCATTCACGAAGTGCATAGCAAACGAGTTAAAGATCTGTTAATGCCAGAGTCAAAGAAAAAGAACTGGAAAAAATCACAAAATATCATGACTGGGCCATCGAAACTACAAGGCAATGGATGAAACATGTAACCATGATACCCATTGTCATTGGGCACTTGGTATCATGTCCAAGAATTTTACAAAACAATCCTGCAGTAACACCAGCGGAACTGCAAAAAACTGTGCTACTTGGAACATCATATATTTTAAGAAGATACTTGGTTGATACCTAGGATGCTTGCAGCAACCCGTATCAACCATAAGCACCAGTCAATGGCATTTGTGACACATCTTTAAATGTTCAGTTGACTGAGTTTCATGTTTAATGAATAAAATAAATAATAATAAAGTGAGAATCAGAGATTCCTGCTTTGCTACCTCTTTGCTTATATACCTTGATACAACTATATATTGTGCCTAGTTTGATATCGCTGATACGTCAATCATCTCTCTCTTTCTCTCTCTCTTTCTCTCAATATAATATCTGTAAACAATATTTTAATTGTTAAAGTGAGTTAGGAGATTTGCTGCATTGGTTCAGTAAAAAGTAGGTCCTTGGCTGGATGATTTAGAGACTACTGAACTATTGTTTTCTAATCTTTCCTGTCTCTGTGTAAGAAATGAAGACAACAGTTTATGGGATACGTTCAATAAAGATAGCCAAGTAAAGAAGCCATGGTTAATATTCTCTAATGCTTTTATTACCCATGTAATTTTCATCTCAACAAAACAAAGCAGGTGCAGCTGTTTTGATCTTCTGCAATATAAGCTATGAATTAGTCCTAAAGCAGTTGAATTGAACCAGTTTAGCCTCCTATCTCTCATTATGAACTTAAATAAAATAATGCCAAAAACCATTTGAATCAAATCAGCTCTAACTCGCACAGGTCTAATGTATTATCTTTATTTTGAGTAACTCAATTTTCTATTATGCACTGTAAACAGGGAAGGAAAACAAAATGCATCATGTCATAGATATATTTATTGGCAATATATGATAAATGAGAGAAAAACCCTGCTTGATCCACTCGTAGCCAGCCAATTGGTCTCTCTATGTGGAAGAAATAATGGAAACATGTACAGTGTTTAGTAAGATTGTGAAACATTTTCATACAGAACGTTACAACTATTCTATCTATTAAATGGCTGTATTTCAAATTCAAACACTTCCAGAAAAGCTACACAAACCTGTTCAAAATAAGGGGCAACTGTTACAAACTTGAAAGATTTTGAATTCTAAACATTTTGCACAATCTAGTATATACAAACTGCTTGCTTCTATGTTTATTGGCCAACAGTGGATGGGTTGTACACATGCATATATGCAAACATGCCTGTATGCTCACCTACAACTAGCTATTAAAATAGATGTCCTAACATCTGGACGCAGTATTCCAGGTGTAGTCTTACTAAGAATATTTATAAAGCAGTACCAATACTTTATGTGATTTAGATTCTATACCTCTGTTGGTTCTATATCTATATGCAACCAAGGATTGTATTAGTTTTTTTGGCTGCTGCCACAGACATCTGGCTCATATTTATTTTTATTTATTTTATTTAGTTTGCCAAACATGTACGAGATAACAGGTATAAGTATAAACATGGACATGAGCACATGAAATGAGTACAAATAAATGGGACAGTAGGACAGGGGTGGTAGGCACACTGGTGCGCTAATGCATGCCCCGTTACAGACCTCTTAGGAATGGTGTGAGGTCCATGATGGACAGTTTAAGGTTAAAGCTATGGGGGTTTGAGCAAGTAACAATGGAGTCAGGTAGAGCATTCCAGGCATTGGCCACTTTGTTGCTGAAGTCGTATTTTCTGCAATCGAGTTTGGAGCAGTTTACCTTGAGTTTGTATCTATTGTTTGCCATTGTGTTATTGCGGTTGAAGCTGAAGTAGTCGTTGACAGGTAGGATGTTGTAGCAGACAATTTTGTGTACTAAGCTTAGGTCAGACTGTAGGCGGCGTAGTCCAAGGTTGTCCAAGGCCAAAATCTCAAGCCTGGTGGCATAAGGTATTCTATTGTGAACAGAGGAATGGAGTACTCTTCTCATGAAATATCTCTGGACCCGCTTGATTGTATTAATGTCTGATATACAGTGTGGATTCCAGGCAGACGAGCAGTATTCGAGGATTGGTCTGACAAAGGTTTTGTATGCCCTAGTTAGCAGTACAGTGTTACTGGAGAAAAAAGCTTTGCAAAATTAGGTTAACGACTCTTAATGCCTTTTTGGCAATGCTGTTACAGTGAGCTCTGGGGCTTAGATTGTTTGAGATGAGTACTCCTAGGTCCTTGACAGAGTGAGGGTCATGAGGTCTGTTTATCTATGAGGTCTATTTATCTATGAGGTCACTCTATTTATTGATATATCTATGAGGTCCGTCTATTTAAGTGGTCATCCACTAAGATTCCAAGGTCCCTCTCACATTTACTGTTTTTGAGCCAAGTTTCACCTAATCTGTACATTTTCCTTTGGTTTTTCATGCCTAAGAGTAAAATCTTGCTTTTCTCCACATTAAATTCATGTTGTTGGATAGGTCCCATTGTTCAAGTCTGTTAAAAAATGTTTTGGATCCTGAGCTTGTCTTCGGGGGTGTTGGCTATTCCTGCTAGCTTAGTGTTGTCTGGAAATTTGATGAGTTCCCCTTCTATTCGCTCAACTAAGCCATCTAATGTTTTATAAAACAGTAGATACATTTGTTAATGTGCTAAAATATTATTAGAAAACTTTCTGCTATCTCAGCCTCCTTGATTGTGTTGACTAAAATTATAACCTGCAAAATTTTAAATAACTGCTATTTTCCAAAAATAAATAAACTAGTACTGTGAATCATTATTCATCTGACCATATGTTATAAGGCTGTTTCATCTGTTATTGCTTTCAGATCATTTATGTCTATATAAAACTCCATGTTTTGGTGCTGTTTAAAACTGAAATCTGGTATTTTATTCTAATTATTTATTGCTAACTTATATTTGTCTCTGATTACATTAAATGATTGCTATTTGGCATGGCTATGTAATGGAGTATTATCTGCAAAATATAAATGATACCAATATAATGTTCTACTGAAACTTTTGGGGATATTTGGGGTGTATTTTCTGTGTATGCTGAAGGAAAACTAATTAGATGTGCAATGAAGAGAAGACACTGCTTATTCCCACCATTCAAGGAAATGCATGAAAGTAAATAACATTAAGGTCATATTATTAAGATGCCAAGTATAGTATTCTCAGTTATGACACAATCTTATGGAATTCATTGGTAAGATAACTTTTTATTATTATTATTGCTATTATTTTTAGTTTGCTTCTTATATTGTCTGTGTTTTAAAATTGATTTAAAATTAGGTTTATTTCCTTAATGTAACATTCAAAATATAATTTAACATAATCTGACCAATTCTGTTTTTTTTATTGTAGCAGAACAAGATATCAACGTCTACTGTGGAGTTCAGGCAATTACTATGAAGATTAATTTTTGTACTGTCCTGTTTTCTGGTTACTCTGAAACTGATTTAGCACTAAATGGGAAACATGGGGACTCTCACTGCAGGGGATTTATAAACAACAACACATTTCCAGCAGTGGTAATTTTCATAATCAATCTCAGCACTTTGGAATCCTGTGGAAGTTCTTTAATGGTAAGACAAGAATTTTTGGAAGCTACATACAATTGTTAGGTGGTGTTAGGCACCTAAAATGGTGTGAAATGAGGGCATGACATACAAATATGAATGCTTTTAATTTAAAGATCAATAATGTTCTGATTGGTGATATATTGCCTCATTCATTTCAAATAAGTGTTTATTCCTTTGTGCCTTTGGTTCTGATATTATGGAATGCAATCATGATTTCACCAATTTTCATTTATGAAACAAAACAGTAATAATAGACAACTCTTATTGGAGGGCAGAAATGGAAAATGTCATCTATTAATTGCTCTGTCACCTTCAAAACCTATCTTATACCATTTTAATAAACAGTTTAGATTTGATTTGTATATTAAATTTAGACTCCCACACTTCTACTTGCTAGTAAGGAAGAAATTTTCTGGGAAATTAATGTTCTCAATTCCATAATTAGGAGTACATAAGTAAGACCTATGATTTAAATTTAAATATTTAAGATCTTCTCTTCCAAGAAGATTCTCTCTCTCTTTCCCTTCCTTCCCTTTTCATTATGACATGTAAGATCATTGCAATGAAGCTTTTACCTGCATGTAATAATAATCTGTATATTCATCCCTGTCCTATCATGGTATATTTTGCCAGTAGTGCCTAATAATATACTAGTCAACATAATTTGGAAGTGTGAGAGGGCATTCACAGTTATTGCTATCGTTATTAGAAGTATGTAGATGAGAAATGAGTGGAGAAATTAAATTGGAAATGCAGTAGAGCTTTGGAGGTAAATCTGACCAGAAGAAGAGTGGAAGGGGAACAACCCCCATGTTATGCAAAATCAGTGAGATGGTTTGCCAACTATATGGTACAGAAGTAACTGATATAAGAAGTCAATGGAGAAGAGATGTCTGCATTCAACCAGAGAATTCTGACAGATGCCATTTAAAGAATGGTTAATACTATGAAAGAAGATAAGTATTGCATCAGCAGGAAGAGATAAATAATTGGCTAGAAACCATCGTCAGATTAATTTAAGAAGGAGAGGGAAGAGAGTCTAAAATAATAAATGTCTCAGAGTTATGCTTTCATTGATCACAACCAACCCAAAAAAAGTGTTAGATGTTAATTCAGGGAAAACAAAAGGGGTGAAAAAATTACTGTTTGGGTTGGGCCATTGACCAGTACAGAGAGAGATTCAAGATTAAAAGCAAGTCTAACTATAGGAAATTAAGATTAAAAAATAAAAAAGTAATATCCAGAGTGTTTTGTATATAATTAAAATGCATTTTTAGTAAATCCTATGTTCTACTTGGTTGCCACTAATTTACATAGGAGGGCTTATAGAAATTTATTTTCCTTATCTCCTTCCTCCACATCCCCAGGTAAGGCTTGACATCACTCTAAACTGTTTTTCAAAATGAAAATATTCTTGTGAGGACAATTAAATGACTTCCCCAAAAAAATGTTTTACACAAAAATGCTGCAGGAAAAAGTGGAACACATGTGATTTACGATCACTCACAGCTGTGGTTAGGAAATAAGTGTACATAGACTTTGCTTGAGCTGCCATTTTCTTGCAGTTGGTAAAATAAGAGGAGGTTTAGCCACAGATAAAGAAATCATAATGGTAATCTTCTATCCTAGAAAACTCAATATTAATTCAAACATACATACTGTAGCTTATCTGTTGTACTTTCAGAAATAGGTTAATCACCCATAGTGGTAAAGAACGACTATGATAGAATTGACTGGCAATGATAAAGTATCTCTCTACTATTTCAGTTGGCATGGGATGGGAGGAGTAGGATAATAGGCATAAATAATCTTACCGAATGGAAAGGGTTTTAATTCAAGCTAGGCTTATCTGAAATATTCTTAAATGTTGTGAGTTGGACCAATTGTATGCATTTGGTCATGGCAACATGGCCATATTATTCTCACTTTTTCCTCTTCCTCTAAATACAAACATGGCAAGTTTGATTATTAGCACTCCTGTCAGTTTTGAACTTGAAAGCCACTGTAAAAATGTCAGAATGTAATACAACTCCAACAGGCAAATCTGAAGAGATAAAAGTAACAGACAATTGCTTTATTTGGGCTGTTGATTAAAGGGAGGAATCACCAGCTATTTTATTCAAATATTTGTGATGTTGCTTACCTTCTACCAAAAGGCCAAATATGTCCCAAAGTTTTAAAGGGAAATTTTACAAAAATGTTTGCAATCAACATACTTTGATTGGACCAAAATTCTGTATTGAAACATAACACTCTGCCTGTTTGCCAGAGTTGGTAACCTATAGCTTCATTTCTTTCCCTCATGATTGTAAAGAAAAGCAATAGGGTTGGTTGGATAAGTCACCCAAAAATTATTTAAGGTATACTACACTATTGAGTCAGTAATTCAGAGATGGTTTTAAGCACTAAAATTCCATCTGTATTATTTTATAGATTCTTCTCTACTATAAGCTTTACCTCTCTGTAATTTCAATTTTCTTGCTTTATCCTAATAGGTAACCTCAGTTCCAGGTATCAATGTATATGGCAATGCATCCACAGTCCAAATAGGTAATATTTCAGGATATATAGATACCCCAGATCCACCAACAATCATCAGCTATTTACCAGGACTTCTGTATAAATTTAGCTGTAGCTATCCTTTGGAATACCTAGTCAACAATACACAACTTGCTTCGTAAGTATGAATATTAGATTGATTTTTAAAGAAATGACTACTGTTTTATAATCAAAAGATAGTATGATTTCTCCATTTTTATTATGAAACTGTTCAGGTTTTAGAGAAGTGGAATTGGTTGTGTTCTGTAAGCATATTACACTACCAGCACATGACAGATGTATGAATATTGGCCCTTTCCCTTTCCATACATAAACTTGTCATCACTCATGAGAATCTAGAGAAGAGAAAAAAGAAAAAAGACATGGAAAAAAACAGTATTAAAAGAATGTGATTCTCAGGATTTAGTTTACCATTTGATTTGAACGAGGTCTATTGTTTCACAATAAAATTTGCTTACAAAATATTTATTAATCACAAAGCAAAAATTTAGATTCTTCGCTGCACATATCTGAAACAGTTATTGAACTGACTTACTTCAGATATGATTAGTTTTCACACAATAAAGTTTTAATATATGGCTCAGAAATAAATGCTACCCTATAAATTACTGGATTACTATTTTGTCTTCATTTCCTAATTATTTGCTTCATGAATTCATTGTTCCTTCTGTGAGGAAGATAAGCAGTTGCAAAATTTGATAAATAAAAAAAAGCTGGTATGTCTTGTTTTAATAAGAAAGCATTGAATATGGGACATATTAAGTATTTTTGCTTTCTAATATATTCATAGGTCATCAGCTGCAATTTCTATAAGAGAGAACAATGGTACATTTATAAGCACTTTGAATTTGCTCCTTTACAATGTAAGTAGAAATAAATGGCTTAAATATATTTGTTCTGTTATACAAATGTTCTAGACATCTTTTTGCTATTTATTCATTTTTTAAAGTCTTTAAAATTGCATGAAACTTCTTTCATCAGGGATAAAAGGAAACATATCTGGTTTAATGAAACCTCCTGAAAGTCCAAAAGCCATTTACAAGCAATTTCCTAAGGTGGTTAAGAGAGGAAGTATAAAAACCGAGTGTACATTTGAAGATGCCAAACCTTGACTTAGACAAGATGATTTTCCCTCAGTTTGCCAAGCTCTTAAACATGCAAGAGACCAGTGTCTTATGATGTCCTCATGGGAAACTTCTAGGTGGGTCTCTTTGGGGCAATCCTGGGTCCTTTCTTGCTCTAGAGAAGAATTCCTAGGAGCTGATCTGTTCAATGAATTGTCTTTCTGTTGTTATTCTTGACTCTGGATTTTGCAGAACCATCTTCAGTAGACTATTGCTTCCCTGGAAGTAAAAAACTAGAGAGTAGCTTTCCATCATCTCTTTTCAGAATTAAAAAGCGCTAGCATATTCTTCTTCTTTTTCCAAAGTAAAACTGGCTAAACCACCTTTTAAGCTTTTTTTCATACAATTAGTTTCTAGCATTTAATCATTCCTTTTTAAATGAAATTAATTCTTTAAATTAGTATAGTTGCTAGAATTTTACTTTGATCAAATTAGAATAAAATGAAACTCACTCATCACCATAATTTGAAAATGACACTTGATAAAATTGCTTCTGTCTCTTTGATAACTATGTGTCACACTGCTCATACTCAGTTTATAACCAATGAATAAAAGAAATAATAATGCATTTTTGAATGTTCAGTTGACTGAGTTTCATGTTTAATGAATAAAGTAAATAATATACTTTATTCATTAAATATGAAACTCAGTCAACTGAACATTTAAAAGTGTGTCACAAATACCATTGACTGCTGCTGATGGTTGATACAGTTTGCTGTCAGCATCCTAGGTATCAACCAAGTATCTTCTTAAAATATATGATGTTCTGAGAAGTGCAGTTTTTTGCAGTTCCGCTGGTGTTATTGCAGGAAGCTGCAATTTCTTGATGTGTTTGTAAAATTCTTGGACATGGTACCAAGTTCCCCGATAACAATGGGTATCACTGTTACATGTTTCATTCATTAAGAATATTATTATTTATACAGTAATTATAATATGGAATCATAGTATTGTGTCTATGTTCTGTTTAAATTTTAACTTAAAAAAACACACCAGATGACAAATCAGTCACATGGATAGAATGAAACATATGGAAAACATAGGTAAGGATTATAATCTGGATAATGATGGTGATAATGATGAACAACAACAATCATCATCATCATCCAAATTTTGTTTTCAGTTTACAATGGAAACATTCTGATTAATGAGCACTAAGATTGGCCCATCTGGCACCCAGCAACAGTAGTTCAACTGATTCAATTTTTCAGCCTGGATGTAGGTTCCACAATGGTTCTGCTAGCTGCTTCAGAAATCATACTTCCATTGCAAAAGAAGGCACTTTCCCTGATATCCTAACCATGCTTAGACAAATGACCTGATTTTAAAATATATATAGTCATAAGTACTGATACAGAAAATATAATTACAATTTTTTAAACTTGGGGAAGCAACTTGTGTTATTTCAGAACTTTAACTCTCAGTAGTGAGGGATTCTGGGACTTGTACTTCTTCATCATCAAGAATTTAAAAAAACATTTACCCCTAATATAAATCAATGTTAATTCTATTCTCTTTGCTAGTTTTTGTGGCAGGGCATTAAGACAGCTAATATTTTACATTGTTCTTGATGGCAGATAATGCTTTCTATTTATTAGCATGATAATTAAATTTGAATATATGTAATTGAAAAATTTAGTATTGAATAAATAGGGTCATTGAGTGGGAAATGTGAAGAATTCAACTGATTTTTATTTATAAGGCCAAAGCTAATCTTCCAAATCTTATTTTGTGTTGATTAGATTTTTTTCTTTATTCATTCAAATATATAATAAAAAAAACACATCTTTCCATCTCTCAGCTGGTGTTTTACTAAATTACAATTACATTTTCAAGATTATTATTCATCTCATCATGGACCTAGAGTATAATTCATACAGTTGATTTAAAAGTCTGTGCTTTAGAGTTGGAGTGTAATGAATGAGGTAAAATAACGTAGCAGAATAATACTAGTTAAACAAACGGCTTTCTAGTGATATGCAGTTCTACAGACTAGATTAAAAACTGTTAGATTAAAACTATTACTTCCACTCTTAAAGTGTACAATCAGAAAGAAAGGAACAAATTTCTTAAAATTTTGAGAAGAAAGAATATTATATTGTGCTGAAAGAATTGAAATAAATTAGTTTCATTAAAATGCATGTTAACCTGCCCTTAGTACTAATAGTAGCCAGTACTATTTTACCAATATTACTGATTTTTGGTTTGGTCAAAATACTTTTGCAAGTACATTTTACACACTGACCTTGTAAATGAGAACCAATTTGGTATAGTAATTAAGTGTTATTCTAGAAATCAGGAGCCTATGAGTTCTAGGTTCACCTTAGGAATGAAAACTGCCTGGGTGTCTTTGGACCAGTCACTCTCTCTCAGCCCAGTCCAACTCAAAGGGTTTTTGTGGTGGAAAAAACAGGAGGAGAAAACAGTATTATGTGTATTCACCACCTTGAGTTACTTATAAAAGTAATAAGGTGAGATAAATCTAATATACAAATAAAATAAATAAAATGATATGAACAAGATAGATGAACCTTTCCCCATAGCAGGCTGCTTCCCCCCAGTAATGTGTAACTTGCTTTGCTTCTTGTGATAAAGTATTTTGGTGAATAGCTTTCTGATGCAAAGAGGTGTGCAAATTATTCATCTTGGATTTCCCCCACCACCATACTCCTTGTAGAATAGAGGAGCTGCTAACCTCTAAGATGGTAACATCTGTTAGTTATTGTTCTAACTATAATCACTTTTTCCCTTAAAAACAAAGAATTTAACAATTGTTTTACGGCATGTAATTGGGGAGTATCAGATATCAGTTAATTTTTTCAGCTGACTCACACCGCAAAATATTATAGAATCATGTTTTCTCACCTGAATAACTCAAAAATGAATACATTCACTCACCTTCATGTATGAAAAGAACAATAGCGTCAGAGGTGGAATTCAGCAGGTTCTGACCAGTTCTGGGGAACCAGTAGCAGAAATTTTGAGTAGTTTGGAGAACTGGTAAATACCACCTCTGACTAGCCCCTTCCCTATCTATTCTCTGCCTCCCAAATGAGGATTTTAACTTTCCCCTGGAGTGGGGTGGGAATGAGATTTTACACTATCCTTCCCCAGCTATGTCCACCAAGCCATGCCCACCAAGCCACACCATGCCCACTAAGCCACGCCATAGAACTGATAATAAAAAAAACTGAATCCCACCACTGAACAGCACTGAATAGCATTGTTAAGCCATATACACTAGTTTAAAAATATAAAGGCTATCTTCATTCTGAATGGGTACATTTCTATTTATAGTTTAAGCATGATATCAAAGAATTAGGAAATGGGTTAGATAGGTGTAGGTGATTACTATTCTGGATTTGTATAATTTCTTTTGGATGTTTTATAATCTAGCTTCATTTATTTATATATTGGGTTACATTCTCTTACTGTAGCCTTGCATGAGAAAAACGTAAGAGAATAGAGGTTCTTTTTGTATTGAATATAGTGAATTTAAAGCTTCAATAGAGATAAAGTTTTATTTTGTCAAAGAGAAGTATCAAATCTGACAAAATGAATATATGCATTTTGAACCTTTAAAGTTAGGTAGTGTTAATAAAGGGACTTGTAACATTACTCAGATAAACAATTGAAAGTAGTCTATATGGTAGGAGTCAGTTGTGGGTTCCTGCCGGTTTGGACCGGTTCTATCAAGTAAGTAGTAGGCCGCTGGTGACATCATGGAGCCAGTTCTGCTTCGTGGGCGCTGCCATCTTTTAAATTTTTTTTTTTTGGAAAAAACTGTTTTTTAATTTCCCCCCGGGTTTTTTTCTTCTACGCATGCACAGAAGCCGGGTTTCTGGCACTGTGGATGCATCTCCATCTTGTTTTCGGTCTTTTTT
>JANHFT010002861.1:76201-89963 GCA_032467955.1 Pseudoxenodon macrops | reverse complement strand
TCCAGCACCATAGTTCAAAGGCCTCCATTTTTTGGTACTCAACCTTTCTTATGGTCCACCTTTCACAGCCATACATTGCAACTGGGGAAACCATAGCCTTGACTATATGCACTTTCATTGGCAGGGTGATGTCTCTGCTTTTTAGTATGCTGTCTAGATTTGCCATAGCTTTCCTCCCCAGGATCAAATGTCTTTTGATTTCTTAGCTGTAGTCCCCATCTGCGGTGATCTTGAAGCCCAGGAAAATAAAATTTGTCACTACTTCCATTGCTTCCCCATTTATTTGCCAGGAGTTGAGACAGCCGGATACCATGATCTTAGTTTTCTTAATGTTGAGTTTCAAGCCAACTTTTGCACTCTCTTACTTCACCCGCATCAAGAGGCTTTTTAGTTCCTCTTCACTTTCTGCCATTACAGTGGTATCATCTGCATATCTGAGGTTGTTGATATTTCTCCTGGCAATCTTAATTCCAACTTTTGCTTCATCTAGCCCAGCCTTTCTCATGATGTGTTCTGCATATAAGTTAAATAGGCAGTGCAACACTATACACTTTTTCTGGATTCCTTTCCCAATTTTGAACCAATCAGTGGTTCAGTGCCCAGTTCTCACTGTTGCTTCTTGACCCGCATACAGGTTTCTCAGGATACAAATAAGATGGTCTGGTACTCCCATCTCTTTAAGAACTTGCCACAATTTGTTGTGGCTTTAGCATAGTCAATGAAGCAGAAATAAATGTTTTTCTGGAACTCTCTAGCTTTCTCCATGATCCAGTATATATGTTGGCAATTCAATCTCTAGTTCCTCTGCCTCTTCGAAATTCTGCCTGTACTTCTGGTAGTTCCCAATCCACATACTGCTGGAGCCTAGCTTGTAGGATTTTAAGCATAACTTTACTAGCATGTGAAATGAGTACAATGGTGTGATAGTTTGAACATTCTTTGGCATTGCCTTCCTTTGGAATTGGAATGTAGACTGACCTTTTCCAATCCTGTGGTCACTGTTGAGTTTTCCTAATTTGCTGGCAAATTGAGTGTAGCACTTTTACTGCATCATCTTTTAAGATTTTGAAGAAAATTAATTTTGTTCATATTCTGAGTTTATATTTGGCCTAAGAATGAATTGCTGTAACAAGACAAGTTGTCTCATATGGTACAAACAATTTATATCTGCAATATGTTTGATGTTAAACTTTTGAAATAGTCAATAAGGCAATGAAAATGGGGCAGGGGTGGGTTCTAACTTACCTCGCCGCCAGGTTGCTGCCTCCTGCACTGCGTGGGCGCGCCTCATGGGCGCGCGCATCTGCAGTAGAAAAAAACCCAAAAAAATCACCCCCTCCACAAAAGACTGAAAACAAGATGATGAGGCATGCACAGTGCCGGAAACTTGGCTTCTGTGCATGCGCAGAAGAAAAAAACCTGAAAATAAATAAATAAATAAATCCCCCCCAAAAAAAGATGGTGGCACCCACGGAGCAGAACCGTCTCCATGACATCACAAGCGGCCTACTACCTTCTCGGTAAAACTGGTCTGAACTAGTAGGAACCCACCTCTGAAATAGGGTATGTTCAAAAGGAAGGTTATTCATGTATTTAAAAGTATAATATATACTTTGTCATGAAAATCAGTGTTTCTTATGTGAAAACTCTAGGTAATATCCAATTCAGATTTTTTCAGAAGCAGATGTTCTTGCATCTTGCTGTATCTTGTATTCTCAGAAGTATGGAAATAAATGCCAACCATTTCTAAACTGTAGTATTGTTAATGAAATGCTATTCTTTTTAGATATATTTCTCAAGCAGTGAAAGTTACTCATTTCATTTATTTCTTTTTCAGTTGTGACAAAGACCCTCAGACAACTATAATTGAAAATGGGAAGAGTCAAATGGGCCGATTCTCTTTTGAGGTGTTCCGCTTTGTGAAACATAAGAACCAGAAAATGTCTGCAGTTTTTCTACATTGTGTGACAAAGTTGTGCAGAGCTGATGACTGCCCCTTTCTTGTTCCAGTATGTTTTAGACAGTTTGTGTAATGCTGCAACTTGAAGGGCTTAACATTAGAGGGTGATAATATATTATAATAGATGATCTTTTTTTTAAAGTAGTTGACTAGTGTGTAATAAAATTCATACCCTCAATGATAGATGAATCTTCAATGTGGTTAGTTTCACTAAGATGAAATAATCAAACTGAGTTCTGTTACCTTTGGTGAACCTTGTTCCTGGCTGATTCATTCCACTCTTACATTATTTATTTAACAGAAAGGTAGGGCTTGGGAAATTATTAATTATAAACTATCAAAAAGTGATGTGAAAGTAATAAGTAATATAATTACCTAAAAATCTAGATTCATCTTCCAATAAACGTATGGTGAGCAAAACTGAATCCCAAATGAAATCAACTTAATGTAGTGAGAAACTTTATATAAATTCCTAAAGTGCTGTAAAATTAGTATATTCAATTATATCCAGGACCCATTGAGCAATGTTCAAAATACAAGGAATGTTTTGAGATACCCAAAGTAGGATGGGAAAACTTACTCCTCTTTCCTCTTGTGCTCTAGGAAATATATATTTATTTGAGAAGGTATTCAACAACATTCCTCTTAGTATTAGTATTTCCACTTTTTCCCAGATTGAAGTTAATATGTTTAAATTAAACTGTTCTATTTATATGTGGGTAGAATGTCCCCATAGTGAATCAAATAACAAACCTGCTGTTGATAAAATAGTGTGTCAATTTGGATTTAGTATTTCAGTTTTTGAAATATTTTTTAACCCAATAATTGTATAAAAGATACTCAAGCTTGGCTCTGTGAATATTTGTTAAGTCAAATTTACTTAAGGTTACAATTGAAGTTAATTTGAATATATTTTTTCCCTTCAGCCAAACAAGTATAGGCTTGTAGTAACATTAATACTTTTAGCTACTCTTTCGCAGCTAGCTTAGATTTATTTATCTAAAGGTGCTTATTACTTAAAATGATCATAGGATTGCCTGGAGTATATCAGGCCAAAAATCAAGAGATTCCTTTGACTCAGCCTGATCTTTCTTTTTGCTTTCTTATGCTTAATTGCTGGAGTCTGTTGGAACCTCATTCCTCTCTGTTTTATATCCTTCCCTTAGTAATCCAGGTAATTAACAACTGTTATAGTAGGGCATATTACATTTTTATTATAGAGACTCCATGTTGTGCCAGTTTGTTATCCCAACCTTTTGATTCTACTTTTGCATTGTATATTTTTGAATATTCATTGCTGACCATTTTTTAAAATTTTGTAAGAATTCCAACTGAGAAAAAGTATTCTTTGAATGACACATTCCATAGCTAGGGAATATTTCTCTAATCTTTTATTTTAAGTTTTCATTTTTTCTTGATGTTCTGCTGAAGTGCTGACCAACTCTTCAAAACAGTTTTTCTGAGTATGTAGAAGAATGTAAGTTATAAAGAGAGTAATTGTGTTCTGAAGGGTTTGGTAACAGCTCAGCAAAGCCTGGAACATACAGAGAACATTCAAGTGTAAGATTATGGAAATAATTTCCTACTTAGGTTTTATGGGAGTGTCTGCTGGATGGAGACTTTTCAGTGAAGAGTTAGTGAAAGAAGCATTCAGTCGCCTGAATGAATTTCATCTGCTGTTCATCAACCAAATGTGGAATAATTTGAAAAACCTCCTAGATGAGATTCTGCAAGCACAATAAGGGAAGACAATGCCATTATATAACCATTATACAATAAAATAAGTTCTGAATATATTAATAAACAATCAAGAATGAACTACTGTATATTTAGTGGTTTTCAAATGTTTCGGTGCAAGGAAGCTTCTTTTAAGCAGGAGGGTTTTGCTTTTAGTTTTTTTTTTTTAAAGATCCAGTTTACATGCAAAGTTAAAATAGAACACCAAAGAAAAACATTATTTCTACTGTTCTGAATCATCATTACTTTGATTGAAACTTCTAGGCCTGCAGTAATAGAAAAAAAAGAGATGTGGTGAAGGGAACCACTTGGACACCTCAGAGCATTTCTGGAAGTGCAGTAATATCTGCTGGCCCCATAATTAGTAGAACTGGTAAGGACAATCATCCTACATGATTTCTGAAATATAAAGTGGAAAATGATTTTTTGTTCAAGAATGATTTTTTTGTTCAAGAAGAGACTCAACACTTGTATTTGATTGTTTAATTCTCATATGACTAAGTATGTAGTCATATGTAAGGCAATTTTGACTCACATGCTCCTCATGAAGGAGAAGACTGAAGTGTTTCTTGGGAACAAATTTCTTTATGTAACCTTGTTTGACAATTGTCATAATTAGATGCGGGTTTTGCAAGACTCAAGCATAACTTGAGTAGAAGCCTCTAAAATCACTAGCGGAATGAAGAGATGTAAAGCAATGTGGGTTCTTTGCTTTTAGAAGCAAGGACTTCATTTCGCTTTGAGGAATAGATTTAAATTGTGCAGCTTCAGAGATTCATTGGTTTGAGGAAAGAGGAATGAAACACTGTCCATCATTTTTAATAATAGGCAGCCCATTCAAAGTATGAGTTGTCTGTAAATGCAGAGATATCCTGCAGAGAACCTACATAACTATCGCTGGATCTTCATTGCAGTTATTCAACATCCCTAAAGTCATCAACTTACGATTTATGTAGGTTCAATAAAGCAACTAAAAAGCCCACATTTTTATTTTCCTATTTAATTCCAGTGCAATTTATAGAGTACTGTGCTTTGAATGCTACAATAGCACAATGGCTATAACTTTCACTTTATAGATAGAAAGTTTTCTGGTTGGAAACCTGGTAGAATTTTTTGTTTTGATGAATATCTTTGTAAATGTAAATTTAGATTTGAGGTAACAGACAATTATTCCTGTTTAAAGTATCAATGATTTTGTCCAAACACAAAGAAAATGAATACCATCAAACTAAAATGAATCTACTTTTGTATTTTATACAGAGGAGATTCCAACCAACAATTCCCAACTTGGTAAGTTATAGCAATAGCAACAAATTTCCCATAATTTTAAAAGAAATATTTGAATTTTATCCTAATTACTAGTCAAATACTTTGTATTTAGGCTGATATTTCGCAACATTTTCTGCTAATTTAAATGACAGAAAATGTTAAACATCCAAATTTAATTTTCTGGATAGCTTTTAAAAACTTATTAGATCCCATCTTTTAAAAAGCACATCATAGTTCTGTTGATATTACAGTCATGAGACATAATATATCATAATCAGATATATCTCTGATTGCATTCCATGGGAATTGCAAATTGATGTGGAAATGTGACTATGCCCAAATATTAAGAAAGAAGGCGCTGAGCTGAAATCAATCACTGCTCAACCCCGAATTCTGTTGAGTGCAAAGCTGAATGTGAAATGGTTGGGTACTTTTTCACTGACTTTCCTCCAGAAGCTTAAAAAAATAAATATTACATTGAAAACTGTGGAAGGGAATAAAGTCTGCCAATTCTAGAGAGAGAATGAGATTTATGACTTCCTTGAGAACACACTTTGAGAACACAGTTCCTTTGGGCCTAGAATTTATGGTATAGTGCTGTTGAAAGCAAGCACATTTGGTTTTGGGATGGGTTTGTTTTGTGATCAATTATGCCTAAAACATCATGCTTTAATTTAATTTAATTTAATTTAAAATATTTTTAACTCATTCTTCTCTATTCCTTTCCTTTGTAGGAAGTCCAAATGGATTCTCTTTCCAGCTGAATTCAGTCACCAGTGCATTGATTTCAGGAATAGTAATTCTAGGTATTATCAGCACCATTTCTTGTGTACTATCCCTTCTCCTTTTCTACAGAAAAGGGCACAGCAGTAACCTTATTTTGAGTGGTGTAAGAAATCCAGTTTTCAATTAGAAGGAACAAATGATTTGAACATTCTCCAATTGCCATAAAATGTATTTGCCTTAAAATGTCACCAAGGTATCACTCATTGTTATCAGATTCCAGTTATTCTTTCTAGTAGTGTTATGCTATTATATAGATAATAAGTAATAGAATTAGCACTGTAGCTGTTTTCCGTCATTGATGTACCGTGTATGTGAATGAATAGGTATTGATGTTTTGCCAACGTGATAACTGATAATAGAAACTGAATCATAAAGTAAACCCTTGTCTAAATCTAAATCTATACATCTATATAAACCAGAATGCTATGAAACTTTCATAGTTAAATTATCCTTTTCAGAAAAGACAATTTCTGTTCTTACTTTCTACAAGGTTAAAACTTTTTATGCATATCTCTAGAGGAATATATTTTTGATTTTTATATATTTATAGACATAATTTTGAATTCACATCAGGCAACACAAAACACTTCAGAACACCCAAAATAAAAAGTGATTATGTTTATAATAGCTTGGAAAATAAGATTGAATGTTGTAAAGAAATCTTTTGCTTTGTTTCAGTATAGCATCTATTATAGAACAAGGAATATTTTGACTCTACTTTGCCTAAACTAAATAACTTATATTCCAATTTCCAAACTCAATAATATGGATTGAAACTCTTCATTGTTTTGGATATGTGAGGACAGGACAGGGCACCGAGATCCATCTCTTATTCTTTTTTCTTTTCTCTTTAGAATTGTTTGAAATTGGTTTCTTCTTTTCTGTTTTAATGTAATTAGCTACATACAGTACATTAAACCAAACAGTCAACTACAGGAAACAAGTAGAAATAGTGTATTTCCATGCCTCTCCCCATCCTCTCCCCTCCTCTCCCCTCCCCTCCCCTCTCCTGTTAATGGAACATGTCATGCAGTAGGCTAAGAAGCATGGAAGTTCTTTCTTTTCCATTCATGGAAATTGCTATTATCATTTATTCCATTCAAAATTAATTAATCCTTGAGAGACTTTCTTGGAGATGTTCCAAGGGCAGGATAATGTGAAACATAAAATAGCTAAGAGAATGATTTTGAACAAGAAAGTGGCATTTCACTTCTTATTTGATGAACATTACTTAGTTGTGTGTTTTCTCATTCCCTTCTACATCCTATCTCTAGGATGATGAAAATAGATTTTCCCTTAGGCTCAATATTTTCCTGCTTATTAATGGAACAATCTATACCAAAGGCTGCCTAAACTTACTACTACTTAAGGAAGGAAAGCAAAAGTGCCTGTAAGATTTATGATTCTCATTTTGATTTACAGTAAGGTAATTTAAACTTTTGTACACAGGATGTACTTTTGGTTAGGTATGAAGCTATGGGTTACACTTCATCAAATTGGTTTATAGCACAGCTTATTGCTCTACAAAACCTTTAATGTATTTTCAAAATTCTTTTGCTTCCAAATTGTGCAGGAATGGCTTGCATACATTTATAAAGGAAACCTTTGGATAAGCCTCCACATGTTCAGCAAATTAAGCTTAAAGAAAGCAGCCTGCATATTGCATTAATGGAATGGCTTGCTTTAACTTTTAGCTCCCTACATTAATATACTAATATTATAGAAAAATTGAAGTTTAGGGAACTTTCACATAAATACTTGTTATAGAATTATTAATTTATAATCCTAGTATTTTCATTAAATTGACTGACAGCAGCTTTATTTACTTTTAATATTATAGCTGAAACAAAATGGAGGTATGATATCATCCAGTTCTACTTTGCATCTACATGTAGGTCATATCAACCAAAACAGAATCAGAAGGTGTTCTGTTTCTATTTCCTGGATCAGCGGTAAATATCACTGGAATATAACTAAATTGGTATCCCTTCCCATTCATGGGCAACTGATGCTAGTAGCAACAAACTAGGTTCTCCCATTTATAATTCCCACAATGCTATTGAAAATCTAGCAAAACATTACTGTAATTCGCTGCATTGTGAGTATTTTTGCATGCTGGCTTGTAGCCACTAGTGTAGCAGGACTAGCACACTGTAGGTATCAGTGTTGTTGCACTCGGACATGCTACTTATTTCTTATCAGTTTCTGTTTCTAACACCAATCCATGGAAGTCTAGAAGTTATTTCTGAATTATGACCTGAAATATGTGGTTTTAATTGCTTAATCTATATGACCCTTTTTGTACTAAAGCAGTTTTTCAAACTTAAAGCTTGAAGCAGCTTAAAGATGTGTCAACTTCAACTCAGCATGCTGTCTGGAAAATTCTAGAAGTATCTTAAACATATCTTTAAGTTGCTATGTTTGGAAAACACTGTTCTAAACTATCTGAAGTGGATTGTGTCTCATGAGTAAATTAATTTTCACATTCTATTCTTTCATGGAAAAATATGCTTTTTACTATGAGCAGAACACTGACTGAGGAAGAAGAATTTGAAAACAACAAGCCAAAGCCAAATATTACTATTTTTGCTTTACATCTAAAACTACTCTGATACACTTTAGGCATGTCTTTCTGAACTTGGTAGTTTTCAAATGTGTTAGGACTACAATTTCAAGAATTCTCAACCAATTGAAGTTAGAGAAACTGTCTCAAAACCTGTAGAGTTTTGTTGTTTTATTATCCAATGGTTTAGTTTTTAATATCAGGCATCAAAGAATGGAAAGTTAGAGATAGTTTGTACTGTAAACCAAAATATGTTACAGTGTATGCCAGTCATAACTACATAATGCAGAATGCATCATAGCATATAGGATGTAATTTGGATGTTAATTTCGTGCTAACAACTTGGAGCTGTGCTCAATATTACCGTGGGCAAACTATATAACTGTACTGTACATACTGCTCTAAACAATGTTGTGTATGGGTGTGAATGTACAGAAAATGTCAGGGTTATTTGAATATCGTGATTTTTAAAAAGCACCTGTCATGTCACTTAATTCTGAGTTCCAAATACCCATCCAATACCCTACCTGCTGAACACTGTATTTTTTTTTACATGAACTTGTGCATGGTTTTCTCCAATTTTAATACCTCAGAAACATGTACTTGCAATTCAGGGTATAGGTCTGATGGCATGTAAAATATGATTAATAAAGTAATTTGGAAAATAATATCAGAAAATGCTGGTGTCTTTGTTCAATAGGTAAATTTCTTCCAGTTTGGTGATCACATGTCTCAGACGCTCCAGCCATGTATAAAGACAGTAACTATTATCTTAAGATTTGAAGAGTGTAAATGAGCATTTTTGAATATTGATTGATTTACTGTGTACCATTAAGTTGGCGTTGACTCCTAGGACAAACTTTCTGTCTGACAGCCTATTGCTAATCCAGTCCTTCAGGCCTTCTAATGGCATAGCCATTTTGCTGTTGGTTATCCTTTTCTTCTCTTTCTTTCCACCATTCCCAGAATTAAACCTTCTCCAAAGAGCTAGGTCTTCACATATATGTTGTTCTCGTTTAATGTCCACTCATAATGTTCAAAGTTACAATGGCACTGAATAAAAATACTTATGATGGATACCTGAGTTGGTCACAATGTCTCTGTAGTCACGTGTTTGCAATTCAGGCACTTGGCAACTGGATCAATTATGATGTCACAGTGGTACTCTTAATCGTACTCTCAATCAAATTGCCATTTGTAAACTTCAGTGTGGTTTCCAACAAGCAAAGTCAATATGACCTGGCAGAAGGTAGAAATGACAACCATGTGACTATGGGACATTACAATTACATGGGATTTATTTAGCAATGTGAACTTGGACTTGTGGAATGGTTGTTGTACATTGGTGTGGTCATGTGACACCATGCCTTACAACATCATTGTTTAGCAATAGAATTCCAGATCTCAATTACCATCAGTAGGTAACTTTCTCCTGAGTAGGATCATTTGAGCCTGGTCATTTTTTTCCTTGAGTGAAAATACTGGGTTAGTTTATTCAGTAGGGTTATGTGTTTATTTTCTTGGCTATTTTGTATATCTAGTTCATAATTGAAATTTCTACATTATAACTCTTGTGGTCATTTGATATGTGGATGATATTAATCATATGGCATAGGGTACTAAATCTGAAATTTTAGTGATCTTTTTTTCAGTCTTGGAAGAATTTGGGTCTAGACTTATCATATGATACATTTCAAATATTGCATTTTTAATGAGAGTCAAGTAATATGATTTGTCTTTAAATCAAGAGTAAATAACATTTTTGGCCTGAGTGCCTACTTTGCAACTTTAATTACCATTACAACTTTGAATGGTAATTAAAGGAGTAAGGGCACAAAAGAACACACACAAAAAGGACTGATGCTGAAACAAAAACTAAAATGATTTAATGTAATTTAAAGTGAAATGCATTTCAGATGTCTGTGCTTGTATACTAAATAGGGACAGGCTTTGTTAATACTTAGATAAGATGTTCAGGAGATCCCAAAACAGTAGACTTGACTGTAAGTAAGAAAGTAAATAAATGAATACCTTGGAAGTATGAAGTGGTACATTGCTGCCAAACTGTGCCCTAAAACTGCATGAAGTCACCAGAGTTAACTCCTTAATATCTGGCAGCATCTTTGTGGTAGAAATTGAGCAGGGTTGGCCCTGATTAGTATTGGGATGGGGCAATTACCCTGAAATTATAGCCTGTTGATTACTCAAGGAAACACACAAGTCCATTTCACAAGGGCAAACCTTTTATCTGAGACAGCAAAGAATATTGCATGGATAGAATCACCAGGAATTCATCTCTGTTTGAAAGCAGCAATGGAAACAACTTCCAGACTTTTGCTGAGGAAACTATGTGGATTTATCATGAAGTCAAAAAGAGATGAGTTTGATGTGGAGTTTTAAAAATGAAAATAAACCATAAAATAAATATGGTGAACCCCATCCATCAGTTCATCCTTTTTTGGGGGTTTTTTTTTTTTGTCTTATTAAAATTATAATTTCCTAAGAGTCACACTCCTCTTTATGTCTAGACTCTAGCTGGTCATTATGCATTTTCATCATCACTCAGATTAATTCAAATGAATGGGCAATATTCTGTTTAGTGTACAAATCACTTGTTTATAAGCCCAAAGTCATCATAACAAAGATGGAACAGTGAGTTGGGATTTTAATATTGTACAACACAAGAAGTTTGAAATCAAGAAAGTATCTTTTTGCAGATAATCCTACATATTCGTAAAATTCTGAAGGATACACAATTACTGATCTTGAACAGAAAAACAAACAGTATTAGACAGTATTAGAATAAGTATCGACCCAAAGTACTAGACCTTTATATATCTTTACAGAGATAAAAGATTCTTTAAACAGTTAATCCCTTTTGCTTTTCAATTTACCTGGAGCTTCCCACAGGTTCTTTAAGATTTCAGCCATGTATCAGGAGCAGTCTGAGGACATGGTGCACCCTGCTTCTTTTTCAGCATAAGAATTCCTCTGTGTTTTAAACGCATATATACAGTGTGTATGTGTGTGTGTGTGTATGTGTGTCCCTGGGGACAGACAGCCCAAGCGGTGCACAATAGGAAAGGAAACAATGGGAGCTACATCTCCATCAATTAGCATGTCTGAAGCAAAAACAACAAAGCTAATTATAGGTGGAAAAAGAGGGTGTGGGCCCATCATGCATGCAATGACTAAATTGATCAATGATGCATAAAAGCGAATATTTCTTCAATGGTGGCTTTTACACTCTGACGATGTTAGCAGGGGCTAACGGAAGCTAAGTGAATAATATATTTTAAGTCCCGGACATTGTCAGGCATTCCCAATAAACATCCAGAAGAAAAAAATGTGTATCTGTATATTTATGTCCACAAATGTTTGATCGTTTTGCCTGGCATGAAATGTACACTCAAAATAGTAAATGATTAAACTAACTACAAGTGCTAACATTAATATTTAATTAATGTAATTGTCACCCCATTTAATATTTGTAATTATTTATATAGTGTCCCACTTCCTGTTTCAATGTGACTCCTGAAATCCTGTTCAAAAACCGATGCACTTCATCCTCATGAAAGTTGCAATCCTCATAGGATACATCATAGTTTATTACGAAGAGAAACAGTCTCTGTTGTCCAAATCCAACATAGTTCTTTACAGAATGTTTCTTCTTCTGTTCTTATGTTTAACTGACCTGTACTTTTTATGTTTGGAAACCCTTTTGCTACATTTGCTGTATTCAGAGTGTATATAAGAGATCAAAATAATGCATAGCAATATTTCCTAGGTAAGTATGAATTAGATATGATGTGAAACAGTTATATAGAGTCCTCAACTTACAACAGTTCACTTAGTGACAGTTCAAAGTTACAACAACACTGAAAAAAGTGACTTATGACCACTTTTCACGCTTATGACCATTGCAGCATCTACATGTATACATGATCAAAATTCAGTTGCTTTGCAACTGGCTCATATTTATGATGGTTGCAGTGTCCCAGGGTCATGTGATCCCTTTTGAGACGTTTTGACAAGAAAAGACAATGGGGAATCCAGATTCACTTAACAACTTTCTTTAATAACTTAAGAACTGTAGTGATTCATTTAACAAATGTGGTCAAAAAAGACATAAAATGGGGCAAAACTCACTTAACAAATGTCTCACTTAACAACAGAAATGTTGGGCTCAATTGTAGTCATAAGGAGAGAACTACCTGTAACTGAAACTGAGTAATTTTGGGGTCATGATGCTGTTGTCTGCTAGAGAGAAAACAAAAATCAAGAAATCTGTTTAATATCTAAGTTATTTTCCCTGCATTGTAAACACTTTGAGTGACTGAGAAAGTATGGGAAGCTAGGTTTTCAAACCTCCTTCCTTACTATCACAATTTGCTCTCATTCGTTCTGCTGTTGAGCCATAAAAGTATGTAAGGAGAATTTGTTTTTAAGTTAATATCTTATAATAGGTTATAATAGGTTAGGAATTGTTATATTTCCCAAGTGCAGCAGTGCTGTTTCTTGGTTCTTCCAGATGGACAGATGATTCTGACAAGTGTGGGGAAATAATAACAGATTTATATTGTTAAGTGGCAAACAGAGATAGCAATATATAATATCATTAAAGAAATAAATCTTTGTAATTTATATAGAGCTGCTTTTGGTTTGTTAATAACAGTACCATTTTGTTCTTGTAACAACACGTTTTCAAATCATTATAAATCTACATGCAGGAATGCTTTGTCGACACTACTGTAAGCATAAAAGTAGTAAATTTACCAAGCCACCATATTACAGGAATCATTAAAGTTAGAATATTGAATGTCACCATATCAGCAGTGTGGAAGTACGTTCACAAGCTGCTCCAAATTAGCATAACTAATTTGTATTGTATTGAACTGCTTATTGCAGCTCTGATTACACTTGTGGTGCTTGACGCAATATTACTTTTGGCAGTTGTCATGCTTAACATTCAGCTTTAGGAAAGAAACATAACAACTTTAAAAACCAGAATTAAAAACACAAAGCAAGTGTCAGCAACTTTTATACAGGAGTTCTCAATTTACAACAGTTCATTTTGTGACAGTTCAAAGTTACGATGACACCGAAAATGACTTATGACAGTTTTTCACACTTATGTGGGTCACCTGATCAATTTTTAGATGCTTGGCAACTGACTCATATTTTATGATGGTTGTAGTGTCCCAGGGTCGTATGATAATCTTTTGTGACCTTCTGACAGGCAAAGTCAACAGGGGAAGCCAGATTCACCTAACAACCTTGTTACTAACTTAACCACTATAATGATTCACTTAACAATTCTGGAAAGAATAGTCATAAAAGGGGAAAAAATTCACTGTATCACTTACTTTTCAAGATCTATCTATCTATCTATCTATCTATCTATCTATCTATCTATCTATCTATCTATCTATCTATCTATCTATCTA
>JANHFT010002861.1:55994-71012 GCA_032467955.1 Pseudoxenodon macrops | reverse complement strand
CCCTATGAGTATCATTACGTGTTGCACCTTATCATTCTTGACAAATTTATCTTGTATTTTTATGTACACTGAGAGCATATGCACCAAAGACAAATTCGTTGTGTGTCCAATCACACTTGGCTAATAAAGAATTCTATTCTATTCTATTAGTACCAATTGCATATAAATTTTTATAAATAAGAAATAAACCTATCTGAATTTATATTTCTGTATCTGCATGCATGTGTTTGTGTGTCCCATACGTTTAATAAACCACTTCTAATAGGGTGGAGTTTAAAAAAATAATACTGGTAGTTATTCTCTTTCTATTGATCCAAATATATTTATGTAGGCCTTCTCTAAATCCTTCTTCTTTGATGACACAATCATGTTGTGCTTTAATCCAGTCTGTAATCCAGTTCAAATAACCAGCCTTATAGTATAACTTCAGATTTATTACAGTTTATCTTACCTTCTTCCAAAATCTTGTGTTTAATTCCCGGTTGCTTATTTAATTAGATTTAATTGCTTGTTTTTGCTGCTCATTACTGAACTTTTCAGTAATTTTTATGGGATTATTTGTAATAGGAAATTAACCTTTAATAATCATTTTTAATGTTATTCTTTCTAGCTAAGGTAGATTTATTATTTTCCATTTGAATATGCCTGCCTATTTAGCTCTTCCAAATCTGTAAATAATAATTATTTTTTCAAATGAATGCTTATTATTTCTAGTGAATTAATTCGTGAGGATATAATTGGTTTAAATCTGATGTTAAACCCCATTATTTATTGGAAATATTGTTCATCTTTGGATAAATTCCATGTAATCATATTTTTTGTAAGCCTCCCAGAGTCACTAGAGTGAGTGGGCAGCCATATAAATGTTTTAAATAAGTGTTTTATTCTTACTGAATGTGCTGTTGATAATGTGAATGTCCATAATGTGTTGCTGTTTCTATTCTATTAGCAAATATAGGGAATCCTTTAGAGAACTGTTAAGTACAATATCATTAGTATATATGTTACCTTATATTCTTATTTGCCATTTAATTCTGGAAATTTACTATTCTGCTGAATCTTTCTTGCAAATAGTTCTAGAGCCAGTTAACAAGGATAAAAAAAAGATTTTTTTTCTTATTTTGTTCCTTTTGTGATACAGCAGATTTGAATGCATGAAAAGGACAAATTATTTCCAATCAGTGATAAAAGGTTTGGACCAGAGTTCATCTTCTTTAATGATGACAAAATAAAAGAGCCAGTCCAAATGCTTTTTTACTCCATTAAGAAAATAGTCTCTGCTTTCTCTTATTTTTTCAGTGGTACCATCAAAAGCATTCAAGATGCATCATCCATTGCCCTTTATAGATCTCTCTTACACAAATACCATTTGTTCAGACCTTATTATTCCTAGTAGAGGACTATTTAATCCTATTCAGTCTTGCAGTAAATATATAGGTCTCTATAATTCTGGGCACTTGGATCACTCCCTTCTTTATAAATCAGATATAAAAGTTGCTTGCCACGATGAAGATAATGTATGACACACTATTTTATTTGTTTAATTACCTGAGTTAATTGGCTTTATGAAGATTTCCTTCAGAATTTTATTTAACAAGTTGATTTCTCATCTCATTTGCAGATGAGATATATCTCTTGCTATCCAGATTAAATTAATAGCTCTTTTCTCCCATTCTCAGTTATTAAGCCAATAATCTGTCTTGTTTATTCCCTTCTAACATCTTTAATAAAACTTGTTTTCTCTCTCTTTCTCTTTTTCATGCTTCCAGATCTAAGTGAATAAGCCTATCCTTAGTTTTTTAGTTATATGGTTAGTACTATGTTATGCTTGTGTTTTGCTTCAATATTTTTTTTTTCAAATTGTTCATCAGTACATTGTTCCATTTTTGAATAGCTTTCTATGTTATAGAACAGTCATGGTGAACCTTTTTGACAATGAGTACCCAAACTGGAAGGCATAAGGGTATGTGCATGTACTGGTGCACTGGAAACCAGAAGAGCAACTGGCGATGGCGCTTGTGCCCACAGAGAGGAGTCTGCTTGCCACCTCTGGCACATGTGCCATAGGTTCGCCATCACAATTATAGAACAAATAGATCTCTTATGTTTCCTAGATTCCTATGCTGTGAATAAAGAAAATCAGATGGCAAATTAATTTGGAACAAGCTCTTTAATTCAGATTGGCACTTCTATTGAATATCATGTAATAGTAATAATATTATTCAGTATTCACTTTTCTGATCAATATTTCGAATTGCATCTATAAGCATACTGGAATGTGTTCTTTATAGCTGAGTGCTGCACTTCCATTGACATGAGCTTAGCAACAAAGTCAACATCCAGCACATATCTTTTCTTAAATGTTTTTTGAGAAGGAGAAAAAGGAAAAGTAAATATTTATATCTCCATGCATCAGAGGTGGGTTCCTACCAGTTCTGCCCGGTTCTATAGAACTGTTAGTAACTCGGCGATGATGTTACAGAGCCGGTTCTCCATGTGCGCCGCCATTTCAAATGCATGCGCAGAAGCTATTTTTTGCTTTGCGAGCATGCACGCTTTGTGCACTTGCACGAGGTGCAACCCTGAGCAAACCGTCAGCAAAACAATTTACAACCCATCCCGCCATGCATCTATAAAAAAGTAATGTAATGTAATTTTTAACATTAGTTTTCCAAAGTTCTATATATCCGTAGTTTATCAAGCCTTAGGGAAAGAATTTTTTTTTACATACCTTAAAATCAATATACCGGTATCTCATTTTACAATTTCAAGAAGTGATTGTTCATAAAACTTTGTTTTGTTTTGGAAATGGTGAAGTTATCTTGTTTGGTTTGGAATACTAGTATTAAAAATCTACCTTTCTTATCTGAATCTGTTCTTTAAAACATACCATATCTTTAACCTACCATCTTTCATGCATATGATGTTTTCTGCTCTCTTGGCTGATATTATGGCATATGCCACATTAAAAACAAATCTGCTTGGAGAAATCTCTGAAGCCAGCGTAGCACATATTTTTTCCCGTACATCTCAATGGGCATAAAAGCAATAACCCAGAACTTTCTTACCCTGCACAATAGACATGAAGTTTATACAGTGTTTAATCCAGATTAAATAATTTTGTAGTCCTATTAATGCTCATATCCAAACATCTGCCATTTAATTTTCACACTTCCAGTGCTAGAATCCACTAGTTTATGGGGAAGACGCTTGCAACATAGACGCAAGAACTCCCATTTGCTTCAATCTTTTCTTTAGAAAAGAAAAATCATGACCACTTCTATGGCTGTTATTATGGATGCTTGTAACAATAGCTACACATGAATGGCCTTTGGAATAGACTTCCACTTTTTATGCTTGATTTTGAATTAAAATCCAATGAACAACTAGAAGTAAGCATACACCCTACATGTAACTGGATAGTAAAGACTCTAATGACAGAAGAAGATGGATTGAACAACTGAATTGAGTCCCAAGTTACTTTGTAGGGGAGATGGATGGCACAGAAATTTAATAATAAATTAGACTGATAAAAAGTAATGTTTGTAAACAGCTCGCCCCTTCCTAATACAATTCAAATGTTCTAGATTGCTTGACCAAGATTGCTTGATCAAGATGCTGGGATCTCCAGTCAAAAACAAGTAGAGGACATCAAGTGTAAGATTCTAAAGCAATATATTTCAGATTTTTGATAGAAATAATACTCATGACTCAGTTATAAAATATAGTTAAGATCACATCAATGGCTCAAACGATACAATTTAATATATAGAAATAAATAATATACAGTTAAGTGAAAGAAATGAACATGAATATATAAGGCAATATTCATTTTAATAGATATACTGTCACCTGGCAACTTTTATATTAAGTTCACAGAAAATGAAGATAATTTTCTATTGATTTTTAAATACTTTCTTATTTATGAAATTTAGAACAGTTATGTATCAAGGTAAGGACAATTTAATATAGTGAACTTTTATTAAATTCCCAAAGTTTTATTTTAAATTAAATCAATTTTATTTTTATTTGCTTTAGAATAGATCAATGGATATATTGCTTGTTGCTTTAATAGTTCTACTCTTCGCCAAAATAATAGAGACTAGGATAGGCCTTATAACAGTGAGAATTATGAAACTATGGAATAACTTGCCTTGAAGTGTGTTGAGTGCTCCATTGCTTGAGGTTTTCAAGAAAATTTAGACAACCATTTGTTTTAGATTCTATGAAAACCCGTGCTGGGGGCAGGTGGTTGGACTAAAATACACCCAAGGTTCCATCTAGGCCCATGATTCTAAAATTCGATAATTCACTTCACTTAAGACACTACAAGTCACTATTGAAGAAATGATAAACTATCCCCCATGAAAAAACATACAGTCCACATTTATTGGCTTCTTGTTTTTATATTTAATTAGCTAAAATATCATGAATGAAAGCTTGTACAAACTTTTATTATATTCTTATTTCTTCTTGATATTACAGCCACTGAAAACTAAAAAAAAACTAAATCTAATTTTAAAATTCAAATGCACAGACAATCTCTGATATCGCCAGAAAGATAATAAAATATTTCCTGGTTGAAAACTTTGAAACATTTGACAATACTGAGTTAGATAGGTCAGTAGTCTTCAGAATCTTTCTATATTTCTATATAGGAAGTAGGCACAAAAGATAAATTAATTGCATTGTTTTGAGTTATTTCTTCTAGTTCTGTACAAATGTACAATCCATTCCTCAAAACCTGTCAGATAATGGCCTTTTCATAATCTGTTCCATCCGACAATTTAACATCTATTGCAGAAACTTTGAGGTTGGCCTTTGAAATCTCTTGGTATTCTAGGATACGGAATGATATACTGACCAGAAAGCACTTTACTAAGACAATTGGAATATTTCCATATAATCTGATATGGATAAGATATCTGATATCTTATTTGATCAACCTGAGTCTCAAAAATCATGGTTTCTCTGGTAAAGCACCTCTTGGTAATTGTGTTCTTTTCTGTTGTGAAAATGTCTTGCTGTTCCTTATTATATATAGGTAACACCAATGCCTATCCTCATATAGAGTTTGGAAATAATCAAGCATGATTTTGGACTATCATTAAATCTTCTAAAAATTAAAATGTTAAACTTATAAATTCTAATTTCCTTTTTATTGAATAACCAACTATAAAAAATTATGAGCTTTTATGGTGGTTTGTCATTTTCCAGTTTTGCTCTATGTGGTATGCTACAATAAAGGAATGGAACTAAATTGACTTTTACTATGTTGCAAAGTTTTTATTCTTGCAGCTTCACAAAGATTTTGAAAGTCCCAAAGTCTCTTTCTGTTTGCCTAAACATAAACATGAAAGAGACTCATGTTCTCATATAAATTCCCCCTGGGACTAATTATACTGATTTCACTTGACTAGCACTTAGATTTGAATTATAGTCATGAATAAGTTAGATCTTAATTAAAGTCATGTATGGGATGCAAAAGGCAATGATATACATGTAAAGAGGCTGCTTTGTAATAACTAGAAATTAGTATTAATAATATTTTGTATATTAGATTTTTCTACTGGCTCATCTTGTACATTGTATTAACAATGCATTAGCTCATTTTTTCTGACCTTTCTATGGTGAGAAATTTCCAAAGAATGTCAATAATGGATGCCAGATATTTATTATGAAAAATGTAATAAAACAAATTAATTTTTGAATGCCAGTAACTAAAAGAATTCATCAAGTATACCTGATTTCAAGCTGAGAATCTTTCTGCTTATGGTCACTGTCAAGTTTTAAGGAGATTCTCATACATTTTAGCATATAGGTTTAGAACTGTATTGGAAGAAAGTCAGATACAGTTAAGTGTATGATTGCTGTGAGAAAGATCTGAATGAATCCAGATTTATTTTAATCAATCTGATTTATTGCAAGTAAAGAAAAATAACGTCTGCATTTTTGCATCAATTTATTTCCCACATTTATGTGTGCAGATAACCTTTTGGTGTCATTAAAACTGCATTTGAAAAATAAATAATAAATCAATGAAGAATTGTCTTTATAGATTTACATCCTCTTCTGCATAGAATGTACCGGTATGAATGAAAATTTTATTGTATTGATTGGCTAGAAATGATGTTCAGTAGAACAATGGCTCTCAACATTTTCTTTCCCACAGACCCTCTTTAAATACCTTTTGTGCCCACAGTAGCCATGGACCATCATGACTTAACTCAAGATTTACATCATAACATTTCTTCAAGGCTTTGCAGATCTTATGTGATAATATTGCACCCCTGACCCCAGGGATCTGCAGACCACTGGTTTGAGAACCACTGTCATAAAACATAGCTAAAACCAAAAAACTAATAAAAACGCAAACTACCTATTCTTTAAATAAAATATGATACAAATGTTGAGAAAATGTTTTGTTTAAAATTTTCCAATTAATCTAAGCTAATTAAGTTTACAGGAAGTATCTCTCTTTCTTATCTAGGGCTGCTTCATGACAGAATGATTTTTCCTTTCAACAAAGTCCAAATGATGTCATCTATTTGATGAGTCTTTTAACTTTAGCTTCCCATAAGTCATCTGAAAAGTTTGTGCTGCTTTACAGTAGGTCAGATGTGGAAGGCCAGTACATTAACCATTGGCAAAGTGAGGCATACTTTTAGTAAGAGGTCATGAATAATGTGAAGGAATTCCAGAGCCAATTTTTTTGAATCTGCTTTTTCCTTCTAGAATGTTCTTTCCTTTGAATGACAAATACAAAGTTAACTTCAGAGATGTACAGTTCCCAAACAGAAAAGTAAAGTAGATGAAATATGAAATTCTCTTTTGTTTTCCTATATTTAAATGTCCTATAAATGGCTGTAGAGAAAAAAAATCTACATAGACAGCTCAAAAGAAATATAAAATTGCACTCAACCAAATCTCAGGCTTCTTAAAAAATTAGACAAAAGAAGAAAATTCAAGACCTGACAATCTATATTTTCTTAAATATTACCCTGCCTCAGACCAAAAGGTCTTTTATTCTAAGTGATTATTAATTCTAAGTGATTAATTGAGGATTATTCTTAACTGTGCCTTTTTTTTTTTGCATAATGGAGAAATCCCATTCCCCACAATAAAAAGGGAAAATGCAGTGGAAGAAGTGCTATTCCATCATTCTCTACCACTCATGTCTTTGTTCAGATTTTCTAACCTAAATAATTATTCTTAGCTTTACAACTCTAGGATTTTAGCAAAAAAGCTTCTTTCTTATGCCTAGGATGCTGACAGAGGCAAGCAGGGTCAAAGAAACTGGCAACTCTTTTGACATGACTGAAGAGAGTAAATAGTACTGTTTGTTTTGAATTTCTTTCGAACTTCAGAATAGACAGTTTAGCCATGACCAGGTTATGGAACTCACATATGCTTGCGAATTTTACAACATGAACAAATTTATGTTCATAATAGCTTAGTTTGGAACTCACATATGCTTGCGAATTTTACAACATGAACAAATTTATGTTCATAATAGCTTAACAATTGATAAACTACTATATTATGTAATATTATATATTATGCATTTGGATTAGGTGGAAGGTCTCTGACTTAGTCCTATCAGGATTGAGGGGTTATGTGTATTTGAACCACCCCGATCATGGAATATTTCATCATTGGCTTTAGATGGGATAGCAACAGTAGTGAGTTGCAAATCCCGTCGCTACTGGTTCGCTTGTGCGCATCCGCAGAAGCATCCGGTGTGAGTGGGCAGAGCCTCCAGCCGCCACCAGTTTGCATGATCCAGGCCGAACTGGTAGCAATCCACCATTGGATGGCACTTCAAAGGGTGATGGCTATTTAGGGCCTTACCTTTGCTCAACTTCATCTGGTGTACCTTTTACAAGTCTGCTTCCTGAACTGCATTGATCACAAGTTTGCTTCTAGATGTGATTCAACACTGATCACTGTTTATAAAGCTCTATTGTATAGAGCCTGATTACTTGAGGGACCACCTGTCTCCCATCTGCCATCTATTCTCCTGTTAGACCTGCATACTAAAATGAGGTTTCTCCCCAAGATTCAAATGGCTCCAACCCTAGTGGCATTTTCAAGGGTCTTGGAAGTATGTCTTTTGCCCAGGTAAGAATGAACTTTACTTCTTTTTCTTTGTTCCAAACCAAGTTTGTTTTCTCTGCCATCTTTCTTTTCCCCCCTTTTTTGTGTTTTTCTTTGTTTTTAAATATTTTTGACAATTTTAAAATCATCCACCATCATTGGGAGTAAAGCAACATGTAATTACAGAAAGGACATCTTAATAAGGATCATATATTCTGCTCTCCTAGATTATATCTGTAAATTTATTCCCATTCTGCATTTAATTTAAGTTGTAGACTTTTTAGCTTTCAGTTTACAATATATCGCAGTTTCACAGAAAAATATACACTGAATGTACAGAATTTGGGGTATCATGCTAAATAGAAGGTAAAGCTGCCATAACCTGCAAAGAGTTTGTCAGATGCATTGAAAAATAATGGCAGCTAAAATACAATAAATGGCTATTGTCAGATTGATGGATAGACTAAAGTCAGTCTATTTCCATGAGTAGTGCTGTTTTATTCATAGAGAATTATTGTATATTGATCCAGAATCATTATTATTCTTGCTGTAATAAAACTACAGGTTTGTATTTGTATTAGAAAAGAAAATAATATTTAATTCTGATTAATTAGTCTAGTAATTGTGAGTGTACAACACAAATTGAACCAAAATCCTGAAATATATTAATACAGAAGTAGGTCTATTACTTTGTGGATAATGTATTGGAGCACAGAAGAATAGTAAGATGATCCAGGGTTCAGATTAAGCAGTGACACAGCTCTTCTTAAAATCTTTACTCTCTCCACCCCTCCATTCATTTTCTTTGTCATCTCCCTTTGTCTTCTTTTTGAAGTCTTTAATTTAGCTCCTTCTATGTCACACTGCCAGGAGAACAACAGATTGCTCTTGGGAAAGGTCTCAATTGATTCCTTATACAGAGCTTTTGAAATGAGGCCAAAAACTATTCACAATTAGACTCGGGGCTGTAGGGTACCCATTCTAGCTTTGAAAAGGACTTCTTTGTATAAAACTTGAAAAATGGAGGGCATTGTCAGGTCACAGTTTAATTAACATGCTAAGCACATGAGAGAAAATGGATACAAAAAACAAATATAAGATTTAACTTCCTGCAAAGACACTTTGGGAATAATGCAAGATTGTTGGTAATACTGGGATTTAGTTAGAAGGACTGGCATTTATTTTTATATATTTATGTTACTCTAAGTACATAGCTGCTTAAACCTCTTTTTACCTGATAGTATGAAGATATTTCTTTTCTTTTTTATCAATGACTAAAACACTAAGAAGAGGATTGTCTTCTATGCATAGATTGTTTAAATGTGACACCCTTCTTTAAGATTTTGCTACATATGAAGGATGGAATATGTATGAACATTTGCAGGATATTCTATTATCCACATTTATTATTTTTTTAATTAAACTTAAATATGTAATATTTATGAAACTTAAATATTCATTAAACAAGATTCAGTTCAGCACACACATTTTGTAATTCTGTATGAATCTTACTGTAAGTACATCCTATCAATTCTATTCAAATTTATTGCTATATTTTACCAAAACTTTCTTTTTGTATTACTGAAATTTACATAGCCTTATCATGATGTAACAATGCTTACCAGATTTTTAGTACATTACTTGAGTAATTGCTATTAAAACATGCTATTTAAACTGCAGGATGAAATACCCAAGTCATTTGCATCCCGGATGCCACTTTCCTTCTCATTTTATCAGGTTTAGTACAATGTGTAAAAATGTTTCTATTCATTCTACAATTGGGCACATTGCTTTGTTAGGGTTTAACAATACACAGGGATTATTTTCCTCTCTAATGAATATGAATTGAGTCTGGCATTGAACTCCTTGGGAAGGACTACTGGATGAAAGTTTTGTAACCATACAAAGAAAGGCTGTGCAAGAAATTCCAAGGGCCATCTTACAAAATATTGTTTTGAAACCACTGCTCAGCATATTTCAATGACTGTCTTGGTCTTCTAGAGCAGGGGTGTCAAACTCAAGGCCCAGGGGCTGGATCTCGCCCACAGAGTGCTTAGATCTGGCCCACGTGGCCACCCTGGAAACAGCAAAGGACTGGCCCATGGTACCTCTGTCAGTGAAAATGGAGTTCATGTGGGCCCCACACGGCCCTCCGGAGCTCCATTTTCACTGACAGAGGGTTGCAGGAGGCTGTCACAGCTGAAAATGCAGCTTGGGAGCCCATTTTCTCTGGCAGAGTCTTGGTCCACCTCAGGTGCCCCGACATGAGTAACATTGAGCTGGCCATGCCCAGCCTTGCCACATTTATTCTGGCCCTCCTGAGGTTAAACACAACCCTGATGCAGCCCTCAATTAAATTGAGTTTGACACTGTTCTAGCGATAGTCCAGCATGTAGATAATAAATTTCCACCAGAATTGTGATACTACAGTACTTTGAGCTGTAGGAATTGAGGCAATATATATTGTCCTCTGTTTAGACATAACACATGAACCAGATTCTATGTATTGGTAAACCAGATTTATTGGTGATTTTGTTTTTAATGGACAGAGTTTTCTACTCAGTATTCTGCAGATACCTGGGGAAAGTATCTGTGGTCAAGATATTATTTTGAGGGGAAAATAAGTCTCTGATGAGCAGAATTTTTCTCCTAATAATTTTCTTTTTAATCACATTTTAAAGTAAATGAAGTGGTACATATTAAAATCTAAAGGGAGGGTGTGAGGAGATTAAATTTAAAATAGCATTACTACCCAAATTAGCATATTTGAGGGGGAAAAAACCTTACCCCATTTCAGTAGATATTTGTATTCTTATGGATAATTGAATATCTGACAGCCATTGAGTTTTTGACAGCTGGGTGGTTTATATTTATATTGTTTCTACTTTGCTAACTAGTAAAGTAGTAAAGTAGTAAAATAGTAGAAGAAAATGCTAGGAAAATGTTGATATTATCATTCAGATCAATCTTTCTTTTTTATGAAAAAATATTTGCTTGACGTTTAAGGATGTTTGATGAAACACAAGATGTTTAAGGATCCAAGATTTTGTTTAATTTACATTATTTTGTGATTCAGCAATTGGAAATATTTGCATAGAACCCAGACAAGTTAAGATCAAAACTACATATGAATGTCTATGAAGAAACTCAATAATCAGGTTATAGTTGTCCTAAAACAGAGGTGGGTTCCTACTGGTTCAGACTGGTTCTATAGAGTAGGTAGTAGGCCACTTGTGACATCATGGAAACAGTTCTGGTCTGTGGACGCCATCTTTTCTGTGGAATTTTTTTTGGGGAAAAAAACATATTTTGGGGGGATTTCCCCCTGGGTTTTTCTTCTTCTACACATGTGCAGAAGCCGAGTTTCCAGCACTGCGCATGCATCATCATCTTGTTTTTGGCCTTTTTTGGGGGAATTTTTTGTACTTTGTTTGTACTGCACATGCACACGCGTGCGAGGCGCGGCCATGAGGCGCAGCCACATACTGTGGCAGGAAGTGAACCAGCAGCGAGGTAAGTTAGAACCCACCCCTATCCTAAAGGTGATTTTTCCAAAAGACAAGTGGTTTTCTTGGTTTTTTTTTTCCCTTTGAAAACATTTCACTTCTCATCCAAGAAGCTTCTTAGGTTTAACTGTTCACTCTCCAGTTAAAACTGAACAAGTTTCTTGGTTGAGAAGCAAAATGTTTTCAAAAGAGAAAAAAAAAGAACAAGAAAGTTTAGTTGCCTTTTGGAAAAAGCACCTTTGGAACAACTACATATATCTTAAATATTTCTTTGTATCCAGCGTACAGAGTTTTAAATTACAATTAAGGACAAAATCATAGTAGTGTGTAATGAGAATTTAATCTTTTTGTATTATCAGCTCTCTAAAAATAATGCTTTTTTTCCAAAGAGGATGTTTACTCTGTGGTTAATGCACCAGTAGCATGAATAGAAATAGGAATTGACAATTCTCAAAGCAAACAATAGTTTAAGAAAATATGTTTTTTTTCAGGATCACAAGAAGAAGGGTTCATAATTAAATTCCTTATCATCTCTTATGATCCTATGGGTTATCTCTCTCCAGATGATGATACAATAGACATTTAATATCACATGTGTAGTACTTGGAATAACAGTGAATTTGCTAAACAAATGCTAGGCATAAGATCAAAAATTCCACCTACCTTAAGGGGTGGCAGTGAACATAAACAGTTTAGTGTCACTGTCACAAAGGAAAATTTATTGTATAGGAGTTATTTAGTTGACACCATTGCTTTCAGAGTTTGGAAATTCTGCTGCTTTGTTCTCTTCATTTTTAGTTATTTTCACTGTAGAGTAATAGGTGCAGAAATTTGAAAGCTACCTTTGAATGAAAGGAACAAAATCCATGTAACAAAAATTAGAATCTCTGCCAATCCTTCTAACTCAGACTGAAAAGCTACAATCTGTTTTTGCACTCTGAAGAACATGGTGTTAGGAAGGACTCATTATCTTTTAGTCATCACAACTGTCAAGGGCATTATTATTTTTTTGTTAACAAAAATAGCATTTTGAGTTTTGCAGCTTGGGAGCCGGAGAGCTATAATTTTATGAGCTTGTAGTGAAGTATGATGGCCTTCACCTGAGTGGCATCTGCACAGGGGAGTATAGTCCTGGAAGCTGATGCTGGGGATGATTTTACCAGTGAGAGGTCAGAGAATTGATGTCTTTAGAAAAATAAAAGGATGCTGAGAAAAGGGGAAAGTTAAATCATCCCACTGGAAGAGTTAAAACATGCTTGCGAGATTAGATTGCAACAAGCAAAAAAGTAAGTGTATTAAAATACTGTAGAACAGAGTAGATGCCTCTCTTGCTTTCTTGTGTTACAACCTGTTGCTATTTTAATTGTCCTTCTCATCAAATGAGGGTGATGGTAGATTTTCTTTTCTTTTCTTTTGTTCTTCCATACTTTTTCTTCATAAAAATAAAATTATTTGTGTGCTAATTTCTAACAGCAGGGCTTTTTCTGTTTTTGCAGGTTTTCATCAGTTTGTTTATTTCGTGTTTGTGCTTGTGCTCAATTGAGGGGTTGCTTTTTGCCTGCACACATCTACTGAAAAGCTCCTAACATGCTTGATCAGGTTTTTGTTGAGCATCTTAAAGAAAGGAGCAAAAAAATTGAGGTTTGTATTTCTGCTGAAGCCCTGACAGAATGGGATGTCTGACTCTTGTTCTAAAGCAGAAAGGGAGTGGGCTAAAACCTAGGAATTTTAAGTGAGCCTCCCACACAGTGGGTGAGATAACAAAGGTTGGTCTGATTATAACACAGCTGCTTTTGGCTTATGGTTTTTTTTTTATTGTTGAGAGTTGAATACAGACTTGGAAAAAGCAATCGGGCCCAGTTACATGTCTGGTAAATCCCCAGAGTGTGGGTTTATCCAGTGAAATCGATTACAGAATTAAGACTGCTATAAACTACTTCTTTACACAATGCATACTTTAATCAATGGAATTAACTTCATCGAAATGTGGTGATGGCTGTCAGATTATGTAGCTCTCAGGAAGATTTGCTGTTTATTTAAAGAATGTTTCTACTGTTCTTTATGAAAGAATCTGAAAAGCTTACTTACAATTAGTGAAACACACACACACACATAATCTGAGCTAAGAAAATCAATAGAAGGTAAGATTATCAGTGACCTCAGGTGATAGAGGTAAATCTCTTTTGACTTCAAGTTCAATAATAATGTTTCATAAACATGTCCATGTTACTTTCTTGACAGCAATATGGACATGTTTGCCATTGCCCTCTGCTGGTAGCTTCTTTAAAAAAAATCCTGGTGCACTCTTACATTCCTGATATTTCCTTCCGTCTTCCCAGGCAAGAGCTTCCCTGATTAACAAAATGTTGATCTCTTGATTATATTTTCTCAATGTCAGCCTTCCTTTCAAAATCAATTAATGTGAAATTGATATTCAGAAGCAAAGATTATTGCCCTGACATCTTACATATGAATTTATGGAAAACAGAAATAATAATTTACTATTTAGAGGTTGTGAGATATTGGCAGTTATAAAAACAAAAACAATAAAAAACCACCAGTGGCAAGTCTGCTTTGACAGCTTTACTTGAGTTTTGAGTTTTAAATATTGTCCCTGAGACTTTTAAAACTTAAATTATGTGGTATGGCTGACAGTGAGTATATCCTTGAAAATCCTACATTATTACAGTTGTGTAAATTAGCAATGTCTGGATAAGAAAAAAAAAGAAAAGTAGTTGTATGTTATGTATAAACAAACATATTTTTCATCCCATGATACTAATATAACTTTCTATTTACAAATTATTTCTATCCGTGCATAAAGCTTGAAAGCACCTTATCTTCTGTTGGCGTAATATGGATTGTTAAAAACCCTTTAATACTATTATTTTCATTTTCTGTGAAGATTAGTGCTAGCAAAATGCCAATTGTTAACTAAGCTGTCTATTAATATTGGATTATCTCTGGCTTTGGTTTGTAATAATTAAGTCAGCTCAATCCTGCTAAATTGCTTGACTTTACTATGAGTTATATATGTTTGGAGATCAAGGCTAAGGTTCATGTTAACTCTGTTTTATAACCATTTGTAAGGCAGTGCTTGGAAATGATGTTAGTCAAAATGAACTCAGCTACTGAAACCTAATTAAGATGGTTATCTCTTAGCAAACAAAGATAGCATATTTGTACAGAAGTTAATGGTATTTAACAAAGGAATTGGTATTACTTGCAAAAACTGTTCATATTTCAAATATACAGGGACAAAGCTAAGTTGCCAGCACTGAGAGTTGGAAAAGTCTAACCTTAGGGGAATGAATTTTATAAGCATACTACCAGAGATACTTCTGACATTACAACATTATATCTCAATCTCTCTCTCTCTCTCTCTCTCTCTGTGTGTGTGTGTGTGTGTATGTGT